>JZKD02S1673215.1:294286-304724 GCA_000966675.3 Picea glauca | reverse complement strand
AGAGGGAGGAGAAAGATAGAGAAGGAAATTATTTACAAAAGGACGTGCTAATTCTTAGAGCGGTTGCACATTCTTAGAGCGCATCCACATTCTTAGAGTGCGTGTGCATTGCTAGAGTGTGTGCACGTTCCTGGAGCATGTGCACACTATTAAGAATGCACACGCATTATTTTGAATTCAATTTTTTTGGGCGGGATTGACAAGGCACGCATGTTGACTTGGTGGGCTTGGATTTAGGTTTGGGATGACAAACCTAGTGGTTCAGTTTGCAAATTGATAAAAAAAAAACTCCATTTTTGCGAATACCCCTCTATATCTTTGTCTTTGATGTTATTTTTATATAATTTAAACAATTCAGTTGTTGATGAAACTATAGACATAGATAGAGTAGGTTATGCAAATTTCAAATATATAAAAAAAAATTCAAATTAATATTGTTTACTCTTTTTAATCTATTTTTGTCTTCACATATATCGAAATCTTAGAATATATACTACTCTTATCCCTGATATAACTTTTACTCAGCTTAACCATTTCTCAAATGAGTTATATGTGGCACTAGAGGAGACTGATACCTATGATATAAAAAAATGTTTTGATCATGTTAAGACCCTCTTACCTTGCACGAGCAAAATACATAATTTCAAACATATGTTGACTTTGATAATTTAAAAAAATATATAAATTAATACTAAAAATTTCCAAAAAATACACGACACACGAAAAACAGGTTCTCTACAAGTATACAAGTTTTTGGAATGAAATTACAACATTAAGATACTCAACACCTGCACAAACAAAAACATATACCTTATATTTTGTTGGAAAAATAAGATACCATTGTTAGAAAAAAATCAAATTTGACCAATTTATTCACAATGTCTATTTATAAAAGTTGCATATTTAGAAAGCTAATTCAATTTCCTATGTTTCATCTTCTTACACCATATTTAAATTCATTGTAAAAGTAGCTCGAATAATCCCTCCAAGTTAACAAATTGTTGTTTTTCTAGGTTTGCATTGCCACTAATGCGTCATGAGAGACCATCATTATCTTGCACCCACCCTCTTCTCAAAATAAATTTAAGTGAATGCTACATATTGTTGCATAAACTATGTTTGAGAACCGTTGGAAAAACCAAATTAAGTTGTAGTCCAAACATGAGTCGTAGAGGGATGCATTGTAGTCAGTTTCATATATTGCCAACATAAGATGTATTAAATAGTTATGGGCATGCCACTATTGTCCCTACTAAGTCTTTTTTACCTGAATTGAATGTGTTTCTTCCCAATTATAAATAAGCTAATATTGAAGAAAAAAATGATAATATCCAAATAGGATATTTTTATGTCTTCTAAAATTTGCTTAAAGTAAATGGAATGTGAAGGAAAACTCAATTTCCTAGAATTATTTCATCTTCTTTGATTTTCATGATTTTGGAAATTAAATTTACAAACAATCAACAACTAAGAAATGATAAAAAATTTACTAGACTTTTAGCTCAAAATATACCCTAATTCCCATAAGTAGGATATGGTTACTTTACATGTTTTCAATATAAAATAATAATAAATGAAATCGTGCAAGTGAAAACTCACAAGTAATGTGGAGAAGAATGATTTTACCATGACATGACTTCAATACATTGTTGATGCGAGAGGAGTATTACAATAGTTTGAACTTTGAGTTTAGCACGACTTCAATACATTGTTGATGCCAGAGGAGTATTACGATAGTCTAAATCGTAATTTGGATCATATTATCCATCTATATAATAAATCAAACGCGTAGAAAGACCATCGTCACATCTATCTATTACCAATTGAACAAAAAGTAAAGAAACATCCCATAGTATTTGACACCGCATAATTATAATGGGGAAAACCTCAAAACTAAGGAAAACCTCACTCCAGCATAATAGAATCACTTGTCTCAGTTTGCTAACATCATTTGCCTCCAAGTTTTTCATATTCTCCAAGCATTTCACGTTGATTGTCCGAGTCATCCAATAGGGCTGAAGAGTAAATTCATGTTTGTTAGTAACCCACATGCTCATAATAGCTTAATTTACAATCATCACACTCTAAGCTTTTAAGATTTCACTCATAACAACCAAGAGACCAAGGGCGCTCCCCAAATCATTCTCCTTGCATGTGGTGGGGAGTTGAAAGAGTAAAAACTTATTATTTTTCCCCACCTTGTTGTGTCGAGAGGTGCTCTACAATCCAATATGGGAGAGATGTCGTCATATAATGTACGTATGTATGTGACAAAACAAATAAATATAATAACTAAAATAAATTACATGTTTGTTGTGTTACACTTGGAAAAAATAAATGTGTGTGTGGGTATGTTCAAATATCAATTTATCCATTTACTATGAGGAACAATGAATTAAGAAGGAGCGAACTCTCTCTAATTGCAGGTACATTTTTTTTTTCTGAATCAATAAAATATTGGTTTGCTGTAAATTTTTGGGTCACTTTTATGGTTCTCTTTCAATTAACCTTTTGAAACAAGAGGTTCAATCTTGTTTGCATGAATAGAATGATAAGCAATGCCACTTTAGTTCATATTGCTTTCTTTGCAACTACAGAATAGAATACATGTAACAACTACTCAAAGTAGAAAACAGGTGTCCACCATTTAATATCATATCTGAAAACACTAGACATGCATGAGTGTTTGATTATATATTTTTAATAAGTGTACAAATTGAAATTAATCACTCTATGGTATAGAATATCAACAACAACAAATTCGAAGTGTTGACCTGCTTCAAGCGATGGGCTTAAAACAATATTAATCTGATTTGAACCTAATTATAATATATGTTTTACATTAATAATTTTATTAAAATCGTCCTACATCCATATTAACTCTAGATCTATCAACCATTGAGAGGGATCAAATCCCTTGAGGTGCAAACCTTTTTTAGAGTGAAAAACATGAAGAATAATTTACACCTTGGGGGATTTTGATCCCTCTCAATGCTTGATAGATCTAAATTTAAAATGGATCTTGACTAGTATTACATGATGAGAGGGAAATCCCTGTACACATATAGGAATTAGAGACTTTTGTGATGTATATGGTCTTGGGGGTTCAAAAGGGGATTAACATTTAACAAAAAAAAACTAATCTAAGAATTGTACAAAACCATGATTCTACATTGCTCAATTATAAAATAATATAAATGCTCATTTTAGGTAGATAGACTTACCCTTTCCTCTAGCAAAGACTTCATGAATGGTTTCTTTTTTTGCAGTGGAAGCACTGTTATGGAGAAAGGGGTACATTGTGTGCAAGAGAACCAAGGGTCTTTGAAGAAAGAGGCGCTAATGACCTCTCAATCGATGAATTAATGACCAAATCCATGGAAAAGAGTTATCTAGAGCATATACCATTTTTATTAAATGGGTTTTAATACAAGTCTACAAATCCTTGAATGATTTTCTCTTTGAAGATAGAGGACTCAAATGTTGATCCCAAATAATGAATTTGGTTATTAAAAATGAAAAATTCCCACAAGGAATAACATCATAAAACCTAAAATGCATTGCAAGACAAAACCTAGGTTGAAATTGTGCTTTCATAAGTAGGACTAATAGAACAAAGTAACAATAATTAGCAATGAACCTATAATTGAAAATATTCAAGATGGGTTTTGATCAACCATTACACATGCTCCAAAAGTGTAAAATTTTCCATTATGTGTACTATCAATCTACACCTAAAGCATTAGAAAGAAAATCCAAGGCCCCAGTATTGGTGTTGTAATCAACATTTTTGTAGGGAGAATCAAGAATACTATAATTCTTAAGCTCTCTAAACTCAAAATTTTGCACAAACTCTTTATGAAAATATCCACACGACCACAAACAAAACCACTAAGCTCCCCTTCTTTATTATGATGTTTTTCTAACATTTTCTTTATTGAAAAACATTGTTTAAACCGAAAAATTCCCTACTTTCAACTTCTAAGTACTTCTAAATCACTTGCCCTCTCCTCCTTACATAATACATTTCACGCATTTACGCCCTACAATAAATAAACATTAACAAATGATGGATCAAATCCAAAGTGTAACTCATATGCTTAAAAAACTCTCAAATGGATTTAGTAACCAAAAAACGGGGAACTCATGTTTTATGCGAAAAAACCTCCACTCCTAGTGAAATTTTATTAAAGAATGACTAATCTAGTAATAAGGCAAGGAATAAGGTAATTTTGGGTGTTGAGGTAAAAACCTTCACTTCTAATGAAATTTTATTAAAGAATGACTAATCTAGTAATATGTCATGGAATAAGGTAATTTTGGATGTTGAGATGCTTTAATAGTGTTTTATAAGTCAAAATGTCAAGAAGATCACATGTTTTTATTTAAAGCAAGGATGGCCAATACTTGAAAACACTCTTGAAGGGGGTACATGGAAGGTTACAATGCTAAGATGGTCAGTTTAACATGTCCCTTGAGCATGGGATGTTGAATGGCCGTATGGATGAGATTACAAAGAAGAAGTTTTACAAATTTCCTTTTAGCTTCATGATTCTTTTGACACTTTGGAGATTTGAGCGAGGTCATTTATAGGCATTCAATTTGGGGCACTCAAATGATTTTGTATTTGTTGAATTGGGGTGAATTTGTTGGAATCAAGTGAATAAAGAATGAATAAAATGCTAATTTACATTGTTTTTGAATATTTAAATATATTCAAATTCCCAAAATTAATAAAAGAACTTAATTTACAATTACTAAAATCACAGTTTTACATCAAATTGAAAATTCCGAATTTTGATCAGAATAAGAAGAAAAAACCATGAGAAAAACAAGGCCATTGATGACCCCTATCCTACACTATTTAGATGAGGGAAAATTTATATAGCATACAGAATATGCTCTCCCAAATTTTTGGGGAATTAGTTTTTAAACATGTAAGAAAATTAATGAGCATCTTGTTTTATCGAGGATATCGTAGGATTTTATAAAAATTTAGTTCGACCGTTTCAATTCATCTTTTATGGATAATGTTCTAGAAAAATATATATTGAAAAATATTTATGTTTATAGAATATAAATACTTTTATTCTATTTTGATTTAAATTAAAATATAATAAACGTATAACCTCTAATATATTAATGAGACATAAATCTTATACCAATATACATAACTACAAATAACTTTGAAAAAAACGAATCTAACAACATAATGATTGAGTAATAACTTCTTCATGATTGCAAAATGCTTCCTGCCATAAAAAATAATGTCCACTCAACACATATCTAAAACGCTAAAGACAACCAAGAATCTGTAATCGAGAGTGTATTGTGCTCTAAACGTGTCCAAGTACACTGAAGTCAATTCGGTAAACCATTAAGATTGACTCAAACAAGTGGGTCGACTGGTACAATCGACGCCCACTGAAACGCTGCAGGCTACAGCTCCTTCCCTGATCCTTCCGGAAATCAACTTGGAACTTGCACAACAATTTCCAGGAACTTGCACTAGCCCTCAKGTTGCGCTTATTTATTTCGCTCAAWGAAGCCATTGTSTCCTCATCAAAAGAATTTTGGAATACAGAAAAAGATCATTGAAGGTCACGCAGTTTAATTTTATCTTGTAGGGTAACACCAGAGGCGGGTATTCTTCTTCGGGTWTCAAAATGAAGGTATATTTATAAGTATCAATKAATCTCTTTCAGTTTTGTTGTTGGGATTTGAAAGATTCTATATCAAATACGYGATTAACCATTATTTGGATGTGCAGAAAATAGTGTTGAAATCGACTATGGAGGATGAGAGAAGCAAGAGAAGAGCCATGAAGGCCGTTGCAGGAATCGGAGGCATGAATCTCCATTCCCTTCTTCCTCACAATATTTTATCGCCAGTTACAATATATATTAGGTATATGATTTAGGCTTACTAATGCCGCACCTACTCTGTTTCAGTGGACTCCATTGCAGTGGACATCAAAGAGGAGAAAATAACTGTGGTTGGAGAAGTAGATCCTGTGTGGCTCACA
Source organism: Picea glauca (assembly GCA_000966675.3). NCBI lineage: Eukaryota > Viridiplantae > Streptophyta > Pinopsida > Pinales > Pinaceae > Picea > Picea glauca. The sequence continues at coordinate 298,699 of JZKD02S1673215.1, read as the reverse complement.
ACAAAACTGAGAAAAAATGGGGTTCAGAGCAGAGTTACTAAGCGTGGGTCCTGCCAAGGAAGAGAAAAAGAGCGATCAGGGCCCTCCCAAGAATGAGAAGAAGGACGCCGAGAAGAAAAAGGACGAGAAAAAGGCTGCCGAGCCAGCTGCAGCTCCCACTGTTGTGCATTATTTAAATCCCGATGTCTATGTGCCTTATAATCAGGGATATTCGTATACTGTTGTGCCAGAAGAGTATCCCAGTACCTGCACCATCTCATGATAGTTTGATAACAGCTTCAAGTTCAATCGTAAGTTTTGGAGTAAGTTAACTCGGAGCAAACAAGCTCGTTTTTCTCGTAAAAAAATGGGCATGAATCTCGTTAGATTTTCAAGGGTAGTTTGAGTTTGAGTTTCGTATGGATCAAAGTTTCATGTATTTCAAAACTGGTAGTTTGAGTTTCACATGGATCAAATTCCATGCATTTCAGAATCTTATCCCAAGAGTTTTGTCCCATTTCAAACCAACCCAGAAGTTTTACCCCATTTTAAACCAACCCAAATCCCAGATGCTCAAAAAATCTATCAAAATTTTCAATTAACCCAAAAATTAAAACCACAATATCTATCAAAAAAGTAAAAATTGCTCCAAATTAGTCCACTCCCGAAGTTTTATGTAATTCTCTAGCCCAAAAAACGTGTCATTTTATGATGAGAGTTGCGTTCAAAAGGTGTAGAGAATACTTTCTTCTTAGTTGAGTTCAAAGGGTGTATACTGATGTTTTATTTTTATGAAAATCGAATATGATTTTTTGGTTTTTCAGTGATCTCTCCTTTGAAATTGTTCCCTTTAAATTTTATTAAACTCATTAAGTGAAATCTGGATATGTATGATAAAGTAGAAATTAGACACTATTAAAGATCCCACCAGATAAACTTTGTATTGTATAACTTCGCGGATGTATGATACAGTTGAAATTAGGCACTGTGGCTTCCACCGAAGTGTAGTTTTTTTTAAATTTAAAATTCATTCATGTTTCAGTATATGACTTTGAAAAGATAAATGAAGTCTATGCTGTTTTGTTATCATTGGTATAAGGGATGGAATTTTGATGGGCAATTTGTTTGTCATGGTTTTGTTAAAGTATTGTTAAAATATTTGGATAAAAAATATTATTTTATTTTAAATATATAGTTAAATTTTTTTGGATAAAAATTACTATTTTACTTTAAAACTCTGAAAACATAATAATAAAATTGTTAAAATAATTTAATTTAATCAATTATTTCATTTTAAATTTTTTATATAATGAATCATTTTGAAATTCCTACATAATGAACATGAACTTCAAATTTAATGAACTGTTTCATTTTGAAATTTCTAACCTCATGGACATGATTAGTTTACAACTTTTGACTGACTATTATGATATAAATACTGAGAAATATGATCTCTGACCAATAACCATATTATTTGGTTTTTGTTGTATCTTGAAAAAACATAGAATAAGAAAATCTGATTCTTGCGGATGATTGAAGGGAAAGGATTTAAGTATAGACGATGGCTGAGCAGAAACCATGTGCCAAATTCATATAAAATTTATCTGGGTTGAGCAAAAATCTATAAAATTAAGTTTCATTTAAAATTGAAGAAGTAGAAAACCACTCAAATGTCTTATTCGTTATTTACAACATTGGGAGAAACACATTTATAAATCAACTATATTTATAATCATCGTACATGCTTGGTATTCAATAATCGTACATTAAAATCAAGGGACCCATCAAATCTCAATAATAAAGATTTTATTTGGTACAATATTTTCTGTTAATTTGATTTCGATTTTGATTTTTTTAGTTTATGTCCTTATCGTTTTTAGTGTAATTTAGATATTTTGAAAACATAAACAACAAATATAATGTATATGTACAATGCCTTCAAATAAGCTATATGAATTTGTCCTGTGAGATAGCGCGGTTGGTAAAGACCTTTCTCCATGTTGGGAGGAGGTCTTGAGTTCAATTTCGGCTGGGTCTTCGGGACAAATTGTAATGGCTCCAAAAAAAGCTATACGAATTTAAAAATTGGTGAAATTATTTTAGTTTTTTTTTCTCTGCACATTTATGTTCGTGCGGTTTTGTAATCTGTATATAAAGATATACATGATAACTATTGAATACAAAGGTGATTTACTTTTATATAAATTGATTCGAAAAGCAACATTAAAAAATTCAACTTGTCTATGATAACCCGTATGAGCAGGTGGAAAATGATAATAAAGAGGAAAACTATATAATTTTACATAGAAGTTCGGATGTAAATAAATGCATGTCTATATGTTTTAAAAGCTTAAATGAACTCACTATAACAATGGGAAGGAATAGAAGGGTGTACGGAACTAGGCTAATGGATATAACTTTATTACAAGTGTTCACAATAAGCAAATAACTTAATCCAATAATTTTTTTTGGTATTTAGGTAGCATATTGAACAAGGGAGGTTGCCAAGCAACAAGTCCCTGCCCAAAAGGTAGAGGATCTTCTTGTTTCACTTTGTCAAGACACAAAAGTTTGTCTATTCATATGGTTGTTACGAAAAACAATCTATTCATGGATTGGTAGGCCATTTGTTTTATTTTTCTACCACATAATGTTAAAGAGGTTTATTTGTGATTAGCATTGTTTTCATTATGAATCAAACGTTAAAAGGGATGTTTAATAAATGTTATGTTAATTATATATTTATTTGTGATTAACGTTAAAAGGAATGTTTAATAAATAGGGATGTTTAATAAATGTTAATTATATATTTATTGTAATTAGCATTGTTTTCATTATGAATCAAACGTTAAAAGGGATGTTTAATTCACTGTCACACCCGTTCTGTGCATGCTTTAAAAATCATAAGCACTTTAAAAAGAAAATATTCCAGTCAAAACTTATCGGAAGGGTTTGAACTTGCCAAAGCAATTCGATGCACAGAAAGCTTGGCCACGCTGTACTTTTGTTCTAACCATCCTAGGTTAGTACCCTTTGTTGTAATCTCTTTAGCAGATTTCCAATGTGCATCTTAGTAAATAGTTATTGCTATGGCTTCATGTTATGCTTTAAATTTATCATAAATAGAGATGATTTGGGATTCTAACTTGTTTTTTCCATATATTTTTGGAATGTGCTAATGTAGGTGATTGGTGTGATGTTGTTCCTGATGAGATCAGATCGGGTAAATACAGGCTATTTACTTCTAGTTTTGTGCATAGTAATTCTTTGTTATAATCATCATTTTGAAATCCACCTACTGGTAGATCGTGTATAATTAAGTGGTGTTATTTGGGACAGGGGCACTGTGGTTCTTGTTGGGCATTTGGTGTAGTGGAAGCACTTTCTGATAGGTTTTGCATTCACTATAAATTGGTAGGCCTCCATAAATATCAAACATGTTTTTGGCTATGTTATATTTTATTGATTTCTGGCCAATTATCTAGCTCAGTGGTTATTCTGATTTATTTTTTCTTGTTATGCCATTTCAGAATGTTAATCTCTCCGAAAATGACCTGGTGGCATGTTGTGGATTCTGGTGTGGGGACAACTGCGATGGTGGCTATCCATTATCTGCATGGCAATACTTCATCAATACTAGTGTTGTAACTGTCGAGGTATAAGGAGCCCCTTTATCATTAACTATAGCTTTAATTACATGTGAAACATACCAATGACTTATCAGGATCACATGCATGGAGATTACAATCGAGGAGATCATCATTGCAGCGTGTCATCAAAGGTCAATCATTGCATCAGGAAATCAAATTCATCATAGAGCATATAGTCTAGTTCATTCATAATCATACAACGGGAAGAGTAGTTCATCACCAACAACATCGTTATGTAAGTTCCATCGTTAATCCAATCATTAAGTTGCATCGTCTAAGAAGTTCCTCTATAGTAGGTCTTTTCTTTAAATGAGTTTTTTAAACCGAGCAATTCAATGCCAGTCTCGAGAGAATTTTAAATTATAAAATATGATAACTTGTTGGAAGAGATGGATGTTAATAGTTCTTTGCAAGTGGACACAAGATAAAACATCGACATGTGTTCTTTGCAAATGTGTAACATCCCGCTCTGGCGCACTTACAAAAATTATTCTTTGAGGACACTTGCTCGCAAGTGATCTGGACTTTTCTGATATTAATACATTTATGCTTGATTATGATGCGTTCTGATAGACGGCATGATGTTTTACTACTTGATGTAGACAGGTGCTATTGACTCAGTTTCATTGAGTGTGCAGGGTTTCATACCTTTAGGATGTAGAGGCATTAGTGGAACCCCCTTGGACTCCGGATTGAGTCAGGGAGTGTGCTATTTGGGTTGATTCATTTACGATGATATTGCTTTGTTTTGATGATATGATATTGATTTTATGATATGTTGTTG
>JZKD02S1673215.1:269564-293356 GCA_000966675.3 Picea glauca | reverse complement strand
ATAAAAAGAGAGAAATAAATAATAGAAATAAGGAAACTTAATAATGGAAAGTAGGGGACATAGGGTAAAAAGAAAAAAGGAATCAACAATTAAGGAGTTACTAAAATGAACTAAAACTTGGCAACTTTATTTTAGGAAAGTTATTAAAAGCATGAGAGGGGATCTAGGAACCCTAGGAGTAATTTTAGGAGCGATTAAAGGGGGGTGAGGGAATTTAGCCTTTTAATTATTAAAAAGAAATAATTTTTTGGAGAACCGTGGGGATGAGTGACACTTGGACGGCAAAGAATTTTTAGAGGTTTGTCATAAAAAATTAAATTAATAATGATTTAGGAAAGTAGGTGGGTCTCAAATTTCTATAAAAGAAGGGGAAAAGAAGGAAGAAATGGATGAACAATTAGCGTAACGTTACGCTGTCGGATTGTGGCTTGACAGATTTCTTGTGAGGAGTTGGGTTTATCTCAGCTGTATTGGAGTGGTAGCTCAGCCTGGGAGGCGAGCTGAGAAGCTAGGCTTATTTTCTGGATCTTGTGTGGCCCCTTTGCGGCTCGGGGGGCTAAGGGGGAAGCAGAGTACGCCTAGCGATTGGCTGGGAGGTACCGGTGAGGTATCTACGATTGGCGAGCGGGACGCGGCACGGAGCGTGGGACGTCTTCCGAAGCGAGTGTGAGGCAACGATATGATTTTAATTGGTGAAGTAGAATGCATTTTTATATTCGGCAATTTTAATGTTATTGATGTTGTATATCCCCTTTCATTCATCGCTCTGACTGTATAAAATCATTCTGCCGTAATTCTGGACTGTGCAATTTAATTGATGGTGCGGGAATGTGTAATTTTTAATATTGTTGTTATATCCTTTTATTTCAACGTCCTGGACTATATAAAATGATTGTTGTTATAATTTAGGACTGTGTTGTGTTACTGAAAAACTCTGTCGGCAATTTCGTAGGAATGTTTTCTGCGACATAGTTCTGAGAATTTGTTTGGGGAAATTGTTATTGAATGTGGAGTTCTGGAATTTCGTTTTTGTATTTCATTCCTATGGTTGATGATAGAACACGTTTTTTTTTGGGGGGGGGAAGATTTTACTGTGTGCGTTTTTCTGTTGTGGTACTGGGCGTTTTTATATTTAGTGGGCCATTCTTGTGTTGGGCGTTTTATTTACATATAGTGGGCAATTATTATACTGGGCGTTTTTATTCTTAACAGTTGGGCAGGTTGAATGCTTTCTGTTTTGCTTAGTGACTCAAAGGGTTCGGACCCATTCTAGCAATTCGAATGCTATTTGTTTTGCTTATGGATCATGAAGGTTTTAAACTCATTGGGCATTTCGTTTCTCACCATTGCTGCAAATTTCGCTGAGGGTAATGTTGTTCCGATCCTGTAGATTCGTTCGACATTTCGTTTTTCCTTATCGTGGTCTTGTAAAATCGTTGGCATTGCGTTTTTGGTTATTATTGCTGCAATTTCGTGTCTGTATTTCGCTGAGTTTATTGATGGAATCTATTGTTGGGTGAATGTTGTAAATGCGTTGATTCATTGTATGTGTGGGGCGTTGATGGTTCTGCGTTTTGCTGGCACATATTGAGCGTGTTAAATCCCCATTCTGCGCCCACCAGTTATAGGTTAAATTCACTGTTTGTTTTAATGGCATTTATTAGGACTGAGCCGATTGTAAGAGGGGCGTTTATGTCCGGTGGTTGGTAAGTTCATTGTTCCATGTGTGATTCTGTATAATTTCCCCTTCTTGCGCCCTAGTGAGGTTTATTCGAATGTCGTTTTCAATGGTAAACGCCTCGTTTAAGTGAGAAGAGCCTTTCCCTGCATAAAAAATCATCATACAAATCCACTGAAAGTTAACCTCGCCCTGCTCAGAAATCAACGTATTAATTTAAACAAAGGAGCATTCACACTTAGACTTCTCAGAATAGAATATTGGATGTCGATAGAGAATGATCCTAACTATTTCAATCAATTCAACGAATATCTCTAGGAAGAAAAATATTAGCCAAATCCTCCACCCACGGACCCATTAGTTTGCCAGCGATAGTAGCATTTATGCTTTTATTTTGTGATTGTTTTATACAATTATTCGAATATGACAAGATGACAAATAAAGTCAAGAATGCAATCTAACTTTAAAGAAAATGTATTCAACTTTAAACAAAAGGTTACAGTACAACTATGCACAGATCTATAATTATGACTTGTTGTAATTTAAATGGCAATATAAATGATATTTTAGGAATGCAATATTAGAATCGTTTGTGGAACATTTTGTGGTTATAGTTGTTTTTCCTCTATTTAAATTAATCAATAATAGATGCTTTTACCTTCTTCTTGTGCCTACACCGACATTTCCAATGTTGCATTATGTTGTTATATTCTCTAGAAATTGGAACTCTATACCCCAAAGATAATGGAGTATGCACGAGTCTTATGTTCAAATCATCCCTTAACTCATGTGGCCTTTAACACTAGATGACATGAGGGACGTGTGATTCTCTTTTGATATTAAGCGAGGTTCTTCTAAGGATATATAGATGTATATGTTGTTACATTAGATTTGGTTTAAAGAGTTGCTCCCTTTCTATATAATGCAGTTGGTTTTAGTGATATAAAAAGGGATAGTCTTAGTCCCCTTTTCATAGAAGTTGGATTCTGTATATGTTGTATTGTATGCATTGTAAGGTGATGACAGGTTAAGGGAATGAAATAGTAATGTTTATGGAATGACAGTAGTTTAGGTTACTACCTTTATTATAGGATGCTAACTTCCAATACTGTCAATGTTCCTGATAATGCTAGTGTAGCGCAATCTTCTAAGTTTATGTTTTATCGATAGGGTTTTATGGTGCTCATGTATGAACATAGTTTTTATGGCAATGTTTGTAATTAGAAAATGTAACGATATGGTTATCTTATTGTAATGCTAGTGTAAACTTTTGTTATCTATAAAACATATATGGGGGAATGTCCTAGAATTACGAACAATAAATTACTCGAAGACTAGTAAGTGAGGGTTGTTGCTCATTTAAATAATGTTGAACTTGGGTGTTTGTGGTCGAAGTCCTTCTTGTCGTGTGCTTTCCATAAAGGACATAGTCGTCCTTCTTGTTTATGTTGTACTTGATATTATTCAGTTGGTTTCTTGGTCGTTTGTGTCGGGCGGGATATAGACACCTCTTGTAGCTTAGTATATATGTCTGTGTGTATTTTCGGTGGAAGGAATCCAGTGCCGTATCAAGAGTCTCAGGCTGTTTAAAGGCACAGTTTCCACTCTTGCGACACACTCTGAGCCGTATCAGTAGTCTCGAGCTGTTTAAAGGCACAGTTTCCACTACTGTGACTCCCTAAAGGATTTATTAGTTTTTGCCTGAGCAGTCGGCCAAGAGCCTGTCTAATCTTCTTTCGAGAAGACATAAGACTAAAAGCCCTGCTTTTCTGTGCAGAAATAGTAAACTCTACTGTTGGATTCTTCCATCTGTGACTGTACTGTACTTAACACCTGGTGTCGTTTTCTGCTTACAGCTGCTATTTGTACGCCTTATGTCTAGGGGCGTTTATTACTTGTTGTCACTGTGATATGTTGGGGTCGTCTTGTTGTGTTTGTCTTGTTTGCGTCTTGTTCTAGGTCGGGTTACTAGTTTCTGCTTGAGCAGTCGGCCAGGAGCCTGTCTAATCTTCTTTCGAGAAGACATAAGACTAAACGCCCTGCTTTCCTGTGCAGAAATGGTAACCCTAACACCCTAGATTCCTCCCTCTGTGTTCTTACTGTGCACCCCCAGTATGTCTTAATGTTTGTGTTGTGTGCCTTATGCCTATGGTCGTACATTGTTGCAGTTACTCATTGTGTGCCTTCAGTCTTCTTGTGCTGAACATCGTGGTTGCGTCTTGTTGGTTGTCGAGTGGCGACGTAGATTCAAGTGTGTTTGTCACTTCTACACGCGTGCACACACCTTAAAAAAAAGAAAAAAAAAAAAATTGCACATGTTCTCAGAGTTGTTGTCGTAACGAGGAGGTCGTTACAAAATGGACACATGAATTTAATCCAAGGAAAGTATTCTTAAGGGCTCATGCAGCCAAGGATGGGTTGTAACAACCCTGTTGCAAGTTCGAAGCTGAGTGTGCGGCCCTTTCTCTTATTTTGGGTCCAAGGGAGATGGATTGAAGTCATTGTTTCTTGCTTAATAAATAAGAGAAATGGTCTAGGCCTCTGCCATATTAAGGATGAGAAAGTAAGTACATTCCATTGTTCAGCGTTCTTCCCCTCCTAATCATTCTCTCCTCTTTCCCTGGATGAGTGTTCGTCCTTTATCTACCAACACTAGATCGAGATGGTTTTCTTCTATTGGTAAGTGGCTTTCTTCGATCTACACTGACGCTGCACCGATTCTATGGGGAACGGATGAGTGTTCGCCCTTGGTCTCATAGGTTTGGTAGTGTACACGATGTTCTGGTCCAAGGTCTATTTCTTCCTGTTATTAATTTTCTGCTATTAATCGACTTCCCGAATCCATATTTCTAGGGTGAAGGAAAGGACATGGGGAGAAAATAGGATCAGATACCCACCCTTTCTATCTGTTGTTTCTTATTTAATTCAAGCCTTTTTTTTTGTTTTCCCATTCATTTTGTTGTAATTCTGAGTTTTTTTTTCCAGTGCAATTCATTAGGTTTCTGAGCATCATAAATCTCTCTAAATCCCCGTAACTAGAGTGAAAAGAAGGCACAAGTCTCTATAGTCAGGACGATGCGTAATGTCTTGCCCAGTAGCATTTGGATTAGTGCTTTGGGGAAATAAAACTCTTTTGGGACTCTCAAATAACCATACCAAAGTAAGCATACCTCACCTGGCAGTCTGATCCCTATTTACTCAATAGGAGATCGAGGAAAGAAGAGGGAACTGGATGGAAGTAGTCCAAGAATTTGATCTAGATATAAAACCTGCTAAACGGGTTAAAGGAAAATGGTTATGCAAACTGGCAGTTGAAGCCCAAGACCATGTAAAGGACAACCCCGGATGGGAGAATGAATTAGAATTGTGGTGTGGTGAAGCTTCATACGTCTCCCCATGGCAAGAGTCTTGGTATGATAAAATGACTTATCTCATGCATCATGGGACTTTCCCAAAGAACCTAAACCCTAGGGAAAGGAGAGCTCTCAGGTAAAAATCCGCACAATATCACCTCATAAATTCGGTGCTCTTTCGTGTTAATTATGATGGGGTAATTTTAAGATGTCTCGAACATGAAGACGTAGACAAAGTTATGAAGGAGCTCCACGATGATCCTGCCAGTGAACATTTCACAGGAAACATGAATGCTCATAAAATACTGAGAGTTGGTTATTATTGGCCTACTCTGTTCAGAGACGCTCACACATACACTAGAAACTATAAGACTTGTCAGATAAGCATGGGGTGGGAGAAGCGAGCAACTGCCCCACTCCAACCGATGGCCATTTCTAGGCCTTTCGAGCAATGGGGGTTAGATATCATAAGAGAAATTACACCAAGTTTGTCAAAACAACATAGGTACATATTGATTGCCACCAATTATTTCACGAAGTGGGCAGAGGCCATTCCTCTGACTCATGTAAATGAGAAGGTGGTGATCCAATTCACAGAACAACAACTGATCACAAGGTTCGATGTGCCTTCTATACTTGTTTTTGATAATGCAACTTACTTTTCTTCCACCTTATTAACAGAGTTTTCTTTGGACAAAGGAATCATAATTAGATACTCTGCAAACTATTATCCACAGGGAAACGAAGTGGCATAATCAACTAATAAGAACCTAGTGAGAATATTAAATAAAACAGTTGCAGAAAACTAGAGGAATTGGCATAATTCACTTCATAATGCTTTATGGGCCAATAGAGTCACAACCAAGGAAGATATAGGGAATAACCCATACTTTCTTGTATACGGTAAGGAATCCATTCTCTCGAACGAGATTTATATTCCATCTCTTCAACTTACTCAGGATTCCAGTGGGAAGTCCTCGTCAATCATACAATAAACAATTGACACCCTGCTCATGCTAGAAGAAGAGAGGGAGAAAGATAAATAAAAATTCATAGCTCACCAGCAGATAGTTAAAATATGGTTTGATAAGCATAAGGCTAAAGAGAATAATTTTGAGGTAGGAGACTTAGTCTTGAAGTGGGACAGAGCAAATGAGCCTAAAGGAAATCACTCTATGTTTCAGAATCTATGGCTCGTACCTTTCCAGGTGGCCAAGAAGATTGGGTTAGGCACGTTCCAACTGCATAATTTGAGGGGGGGACCTAATGCCCTCCCAGTGAATGGCCAAGCCCTAAAACAACATTTCCATTAAAAAAAAAAAGAGATTTTTTGTGTGTATGTTTTTACGATGTTTATTTTAGACACTTCGATTGCAAAATGAATTTTGTTTTATCATTTGCGATTGTACTTATGAGATTTTAAAGATTGTGTTTAGCAAGAAAATGGTTGACCTCAAATCATGCGACATGGCGAACTCTGTTCCTAACTCGTTTCTCACATACAACACAAGAAACGTTAGGGAACATGTGGTTGTTTCAAGGGATTCTCTATTTAACCTGTGCAGATAAACAACTTTGGAGAAATGCATAAGTGTCTACCTGGTGGTCTGTTGAAAACCTTAAGGTGGAGATGGTAAGATGGAAAGGACTACATGTACCTCAGAGACAGAGCTATAAAAATTTCACCTTAACCATCTCATTCTTGCAAATAACAGACGTCCTCCTCTCCCACTCGCTCAGGGAATTCAGCCAAAACAAAAATCAACTATATCAAATGAGCGCACAGTAGGAGAGGGTATGCAGATATATTCATCAGAGCTTTGGATGCTTGCTGGTAGCGGAGCAAGGTCTATGACATCGGGGTGACTCCGTCGGGGCCATGGACACTTGTTGGCAACGAAGCAACACCGTACCAAATTAATAAGGGTAATTAAAAGGCATAGTTCCTGTGAATGCTTTACTAGAATCTTGTCAAAGGGGGCATGAGTCAGGGTTGTAGGAAACAAAGGTTGAATAAAGGTTGAAAACACCACAATCAAGCCCATATGTATCAACCAAGGAATTTCAAATGCAAGGGTAAAAGGTTCTATGATAAAAACTAGTTAAGTTCTTCAGCATATTTTGCATCAGTTGACCCCGAGGGAGGAACAAAGATTTTTTTTTCGCCCAGTAAGTCGCCATTTGTTGAGCACTCAACACACCCTAAAAATCCCATGTCAATTTTTCAATTTTTGGGTAGCACTTGATGGTTGCACTATTTGATTCGATCTCCTTTTGAGAAATGTTTTGTCTTTGCTTGTTCTCTTGACTCTCATTAGCTATTCCGGTTTGTTTGAATTTATGAAACCCCCTGAATTGAAAAGGATTAACACTTAAATAAAGAATCAACAACCAAAACACTTCATCCGACGTGCTCAAGATTCGACATCAGAAGGAATTCACAGAAGGAAAAGAGACACTCGGGAAACCTTAGTCACCGAGCGCTGATCTCCATCGACACCGGTGGAAGTAAGTTTTGTTTGTGGCAAAGTTTTTCATAAGGATATCGTCGATAGTCGATTCCTCTTTGGCATCGATAAAAGAGAAGGGGAATATACGTTAACAAGGAAAGGAACGATATCGTTGATAGTCGATACCCAACACACTTATCGAAATCAGAGAAGATCAACAAGAATCACAATGAATGTTCTGACCGCACTAAACGATACTCCTGATCACCAATCCCCGATGTGTTTTGGCATCGTGACTTTTTCGAGGAAGTTGATCCGAAGGTAAACACTTGGTAGGTTTATTGTTGATCGCCGAACCTGGATACTCTTTCAGCATCTGAAAGCTAAGGGTTGTTTTAGAACAGATAACTTAAGAAAAGTCCCGACTCCAATTTATAAACGTGAATTAGGTCACTGGTCTCCAATGCCGCATGTCTTTTCTAGATTGGAGAACCATGCGATCTAGTTTTACCCCTAGTCATTCTTGGTTCCCTAGGTCTAGGTCACACCTTCGATTCAACTTTTCCATGACAGGATTGTATGATGATATTTATCAGCGTCAGAGCTTTGGCAAGGTACATCGACAAAAATGTTTATAGCGCATTGTCGATCCTCGATCCACCTACTGAGAAAGTGACACGATGGGACATTTTAGCATTAGATATGATTAGAATTTGAGGATTTAAGGGGCTAATTAATACCAAATATCGCATTAGTTTCTACCTCATGTGTTGATCTAAACAACCATTTAAAATCCCTGATAAACCACATCACCCTCCGCACCTCCTTCGTCAACCCACGATGAATTTAAGTTGTAGATATTCTGTGACATATTTGTTTAAATTTCACTCATCACTTGAATTGAATGGTTGATGCGACACAGTAAGTTCTTCATTAGTTTAGATTATCTTGAGCCATTGTAAGTGGAATCATTCTACGTGCAAGGAAATTCAGAGAATCTGGAGAAGCGAGACGAGCAATTCGAAAGTTGTAGAGATCTCGTGAGTATCAAATGACCAAGTTTAGCAAGATTTACAAGTATGTACCCAAGTCTATGGATTTTACATATGTACACTTTATATATTTTTATCTGGTGTTGTTCTGTACACAATCTCTGAAGATTTATTTCAATTGCAGGAACAATGCCGCCAAGGAAGCCAACCACTAAATGATCTCCTAGGGCATCGATGCTGAAGGAGCCAGAGGTAGATGAAGGTTCCTCTCGAGGGGTCGCAAAACAGTTGGAATTGACTCCGAGACTAGAACCTGTCATCAGAACAATAACAAATAATGTCTTTGTCCAACCTTCGGCCTTTGGAGACATAGAGGCGATCACAGGGTCCAATACCACACTCCCACATTGGGGAGAACTCTTCAGAAAGATCAGCTGGGAGGAATTCTCAGAATACATCCCACACAGTGACCTAGATATGAAAGTACTCGATGACTAGGTTTTTCTTATTATCCGACGATCGTACCTGCACATGGTAGCAAGCATAACCCTTATATTTCCCTATATAAAACTTTTGAAGTGGCTCATCGACCACACAGATACACATATGTGTTTAATCAATGACGACAATGGTGGGTGTGTCGGGGTCTTCCTTCTGGTGGAGGTTCAGAAGTATTACAAGCTTAGAGACCCTGAGGAGCGACTAAACAAAGATTTTGTCGTAAAATTATACAAGCGCCACGACATTAGCCATGTAATAGCCTCATGGTGGAGAGAATATAAGAAATACACCAACCAGAGCACTGGATGGTACCAAATGACCAACTTAAGGGAGCCATAGATCTACTTGATGGCTCTCATCTGTTGATTATATGGAGAAAAGGACTGCTCCATATTCTCAGAGGCATGGATTCCTCGAGCTTACACAATGGCCATTTCTGGGAGCGGTTTCAATTTGGGAGCCATCATTTCTAAGCAATTGAGCATCTGCATACAACAGGCTCAGACGTTGAAGGAAGGAGAGACACCGGCCTTCTACATGGCTTCATATTTACTTGATGTCATGTGCACTCGAAACATTTTCACCGGCATGAACTTAAGCTAGCACGTTGCAGAGCTCCCTTTCCATGTTTACTTCAATGTGTTGTGGGAGAATAGGTACAAAAAGTCTTACTCCCTCATCTGTGATGAATTCATCGCATGAATTTATTTCATTCTTTTTAAGGAAGAATGCCTAAGACTGTCGGCGATGGCCAATAAGATGATTGAAAAAGTGGACCATTGGTACTTAGACGAGAGGGACACCTATATCAGGTTGTTCGGGGCCACTGGAGTGTTGCATCACCTACTAGCTCAATTCCCAGACTGGCATGTAGTAGGAGAGATATGCTACAAAAAAATCCTGCAGGGATACAACGCCACCCTGGTCAAGGATAATAAGCAGGTGTTCATACCTTATGGTTTCCATATAGGTTTCTACCTGGTTAAAGATACAACTCAAGCCAAACATTAAGGGTTGATCCAACTCGAGTTCAGATTCTAGACTGGACGCTTCCACAAACATGATCCAAAGGTCCTAGTATTGCAACATGCTTCACAAGTGTCATCCTGCTAGCCATACGCCCACAAAAAATTTGAAGATGAATTTTTCATCGAAAATGCTTAGAATTGGGACGAGGTGGTAGTGAGGATGGTTGACCCCAAAATGACACGTTTCATAGCCATGAGCCTAGATGAACAGGCGACCACCATAGAATAGTCGTCTCAAGAATCTCTAAGGGCCCAGGAAGAAATGATAGTGGAAGAAGCGACAGAGGTCCCTATGGTATCTCTGATGCAAGAAAGAGGTTTCCCTATGACACGGGACATGCGGGAAAGGGGGTTTCTCATGATAGAATAAGTGCAATGAATAATTGATCAGCTGCAAGATGACCCAGACCTCTCAGGAACGATTGGATTCCCTGTCGATAACCCATATGAAAACTAGACAAACCCAAGCGGCCCAGAACTAATAGACATTGATGAAATCGTCGGGTTAGACAACCCTAAAATCACAACGCCACAGGTCGGATCATCGAGGGATGTTTTATCTCAGTAGGAGAAAGTCGAAATATCAGGGAAAGCAAGTGCACTAGACCCCCTCCACGAATTAATAAACATCTATGATAATGAAGAGAGCCCAGAGGTATCCCTGGTGACCCCTGTATAGATCATAGAGGAAGAGGAGCTAGATAAGGAATCTTCCCCAGCTATCGACGCTCAAATTTTCCTTCCACATAATGAACTAGAAGTTGAAAGTGTCTTAGACACGAAGGTGCCCGATGCACCGAAGACCCAAGTGGATAGTCCGAGGGACAAGCCAGAGATGGGAGAACAAAAAGAAGAAGCTCCACAACAAGAAATCGACATCTCAATGACCGATAATCAAGTAAGTACCGAGCATGCCCTTGACACCTCAATTTCAATCCTTATTCAACTTTTTGATGAGCGACAAACATAAGTCAGGCCTTCAGAACATAGTGAGGAAGTTCAAGAACCCAATATTGAACAAATATATACCATCGAGAGCCCGAGAAATACGCTCACTTGTGGAGATCAACAAATCCACGAACCCGTGGATGAAGTTGCTGACATACATGCCATCACTTATGACCGGAAAATAAAATCTATCGTGCAGAGAACCACTAAGAAGAGGAGAATCACTTTGGATTGCTCCATCCTCATCACCACGGAGGAAAATTTGATAAATACAAAGCATGCCAAAACATTTGAACTTATCGACGCAAGGATGGCAATCACAGATTCCACCTTGGATAGAGCTAAAAGGGATGAAGAGGATCTATTTGTAGCTTTGAAAGAATTGGAACATTTTTGCCACTTGGAAAAATATTACCAGGACACCACACAAGCCGCAATGTTCCTAAGGAGCGAATTCAGGGAGGCCTACAACAAATTTATAGATGAGTGCCACCTATTCACTATAAGGATAGTCGAGCTTCAGGAAGACACCCTCATGTCACTAACAACGTGCAAGGATATGGAGAGGTAGTACGAGAAAGCGCACCAAGCCATGGAAAGGATCGACTATAGTAGCACGATGAAAAAGGGTCGAGACGTCGAAGAACATGGCATCTGGGTGCTAAGGGAAAGCAGCATCGGCCGCATAAGGAAATCAATCACATATTGGGTTAAAATGGCTCAGGAACTGCATCGGCAAATCCAAGAGAAATGGGGCAAGTGTGAGAAAAGTTGGACCAATATCAACAGAGCAATGAGGGACATCAACCTCCTCGAATTCGACACAGCCGATGACTTTGTCAACTTGCGCGACGTAGTCAAAAGACATGTCTAAAAATACTCATCATGGGCCAAGGAAATAGCAAAGGTGACAGACATGGTGCCAGGACAGGTGCGGAAGTTCATGGAGCACCCGATTAAAGCTCGAGCCATGTTGCAACAGTTAAGTTCCAAGATAGTCAAGTATCAGACACGAGTGGTAGAGATAAGAGATATTCTTTCGGCCCTAATGGAACAACACAAATTCCCATATGCTAACACATGCAAGGATCTCTTCATCAAGTGGTCGAAGTACGAGAAGAGTCATCCACTTAAGTGAGATCATGTGATGACTTGTAGAAAAACTGATAGAAGAAAGTGCCATGTGGCAAGTCTTGTTTTACTTAGTTGCACTTTAATAGTTATTTTTAATTAATAACATGTTATAAATATAAGGATCGACCTATTAGCAAAGGTCGATGGTTGTTACAAAGACCCTCATTTTTGGTTTTGTAAAGAACTATTTCGGAGTTGCCTGTAATTGAGAAGTCTTGTTTAGGAGCAAAGACAAAGTTTGTGTTTTTCATCAAAAGTGTGTATGATTGGATGTGGAGGAGAATTATTTCCGATCTCATCTCATGAATGGATGTTTTAATGAGTAAGAGCTTCTAGAACTATTGATAATTTATCTGATGCAATGCTTTATAGTTCTTATCTTTAATGATGAAAAATAAATCGTTCTATTATTATGTGATGGATGATTAGAGTTAAGAGAATTATTTTTCTTGCCATCGTTTATTTCATGCATGTTATCTTTTTTATAATTGTATCTCATTCAGTAATTGGAATACCAACATGATTAATGTATTAGTACTAGGCCTATGGTAGAGAATCATTATCTGCATGCTAGAGTGAAAGGGTTATCGCAAGCTCAGCCTCTTCTCCAGTAGTTAAGCTTGTTCCCACTTTGTTACCTAGTTGGTTTATACTGACTTTCATCTTATATCGGTCCCACCTAAGAGAAAATACAAAAAGAGAACGTCCAAACTAAAGGAGAAGCCTTCACAAGAAAATGTAAATCCCATCGATTAATTGGTCGGATCGTAAGATTTGAAGAACCATTCCACCATTAAACGTTGCAGAGTCTAATTGGGCCTCGGTGACGGGTTTGGTTCCTGATGTTGAGTTAAAGGGATTTAGGACCCCTCAACACATCCATGAAAGGATCATGGATGATTTTAGGGGCTAAATTTCACTCATGGGCTTATTTTCCATGGTTTTTCCAAAAACGAGATTCACTATTTTAAATATGATTCGCCCAAATTCTATAGGATAAAATTATTTTACGTTAAAAATCGCCAAATTTTTTTAAAAACTATATAAAATCCTTAGAAATTTGAACATTTTTACAAAAATATCACCAAACATTTATAGTTGGCATATGAAGGATAAGTAAGATTCACTAAGGTTTCTACATTTTAAAATAATTTTTCATCCTTAAAATCATCATGTGTCTCTTCAATAATCAATAACTATTTATTATTATCATTTACTTATTAGATGTGATATTTAATAATCAACAATTATATTATTAATTATTATTCTAAGAGAATGTCTTCCCGATGTTGTCCAAACATCAACATTAAGAAGGAGCATACTCTCTCTAATTGCATATACATTTTGTTTTTTGGATCAATAAAATATTGGTTTGTTGTAAATTTTTGGGTTAGTTTTAGGGTTCTCTTTCCATTAGCCTTTTGAAACAAAAGGTTCAAGCCTCTTTGCATGAATAGAACGATAAACAATGCCACTTTGGCTCAGAGTGCCCTCTTTGCAACTACATAATAGAATACATGTAACAACTACTCAGAGTAGAAAATGAGTGTCCACCATTTAATATCATATCTGAAAACACTAGACATGCATGAGTGTTTGATTATATATTTTTAATAAGTGTACAAATTGAAATTAATCACTCTGTGGTATAGAATAGCAACAACAAATTCAAAGTGTTGACCTGCTTTGAGTAATGGGTTTAGAACAATAGTAATATGATTTGAACCTTATTGTAATACATGTTTTACATTGACAATTCTATTAAAACCATCCTACATCCATCTTAACTCTAGATCTATCAAGCATTGAGAGGCATCAAATCCCTTGAGTTGCAAACCTTTTCTAGAGTGAAAAACATGAGGAATAATTTACACCTCAAGGGATTTTGATCCCTCTCAATGATTGATAGATCTAAATTTAAAATGGATCTTGACTAGTATTACTAGTATTACATGATGAGAGGGAAATCCCTACACATATAGGAATTAGAGACTTTTGTGATGTATATGGTCTTGGGGGTTCAAAAAAGATTAACATTTAACAAACAAAAAAACAATCTAAGAATTGTACAAAACCATGATTCTACATTGCTCAATTATAAAAATAATATAAATGCTCATTTTAGGTAGATAGAATTGCCCTTTCCTATAGAAAAGATTTCATGAATAGTTTTTTTTGGTAGTGGAAGCACTATTATGGAGAAAGGGGTACATTGTGTGAAAGAGAACCAAGGGTCTTTGAAGAAAGAGGTGCTAATGACCTCTCAATCGATGAATTAATGACCGAATCAATGGAAAAGGTTTATCTAGAGCAACTACCATTTTTATTAAATGGGTTTTAATACAAATCTACAAAGCCTTGAATGGTTTTCTCTTTGAAGATGGAGGCATCAAATGTTGATCCCCAACAATGAATTTGGTTATTAAAAATGCGAAATTCCCACAAGGAATAACATCATAAAACCTAAAATGCATTGTAAGACAAAACCTAGGTTGAAATTGTGCTTTCATAAGTAGGACTAATAAAACAAATCAACAACAATTGGAAATGAACCTATAATTGAAAATATTCAAGATGGGTTTTGATCAACAATTACACATGCTGCAAAAGTGTACAATTTCCCATTATTTGCACTATCAATCTACACCTAAAGCATTAGAAAGAAAATCCGTTTTGGTGTTGTAATCAACATTTTTGTAGGGAGAATCAAGAATACTATATACTATAACTCTTAAGCTCACTAAACACAAAATTTTGCACAAACTATTTATGAAAATATCCACACCACCATTAACAAAACCACTAAGCTTCCCTATTCTATTATAATGTTTTTCTAACATTTTATTTATTGAAAAACATTATTTAAACTGAAATTTTTTTCTAGTTTCAACTTCTAAGTACTTCTAAATCCCTTTCCCTCTTCTCCCTACATAATACATTTCACTCATTTACACCCTACAATAAATAAATAAACATAAACAAATGATGAAATCAAATCGGAAATGTAACTCATATGCTTGAAAAACCCTCAAATGGATTTAGTAACCAAAAAACCAAGAACTCATGTTTTATGTGAAAAAACCTCCACTCTTAGTGAAATTTTATTGAAGAATGACTAATCTACCGATATGGCAGGGAATAAGCTAATTTTGGGTGTTGAGGTAAAAACCTGCACTCCTAGTAAAATTTTATTAACGAATGACTAGTCTAGTAATATGTCATGGAATAAGGTAATTTTGGATGTTGAGGTGGGTTAAGAGAGGCTTTCTATAAGTCAAAATGTAAGAAGATCACATGTTTTTATTTAAAGCAAGGACGACCAATACTTGAAAACACCGTTGAAGAGGGTACATGGAAGGTTCCACTGCTAAAATGACCAGTTTAGCATGCCGCCCCTTCTCTGTTTCGGTGGACTCCATTGCAGTGGATATCAAAGAGGGGAAAATAATTGTGGTTGGAGAAGCAGATCCTGTGTGGCTCACAACAAAACTGAGAAAAATGGGGTTCAGAGCAGAGTTACTAAGCGTTGGTCCTGCCAAAGAAGAGAAGAAGAAAGAGAAAAAGAGCTATCAGGGCCCTCCTAAGAATGAGAAGAAGAATGCTGAGAAGAAGGTTGTCGAGTCAATTGCAGCTCTTAAAGTTGTGTTCCATTTTAAATCAATCTAGATGCTTAAAAAATTGATCAAAATTCTGAATTAACTGAAAATTTAAAACCACATAATCCAAATATCTATAGAAAAAATATCTCGAAAAGAAAAATTACTCCCGAATTAACCCACACTCTAAATTTTTTTTTTTAATGTAATTCTCATAACCGAAGAAATCTGTCATTTTATGATGAGAGTTGCGGTCAAAAGGTGTACAGAGAATACTTTTTTCTTAATTGAGTTCAAAGGGTGTATACTGATGTTTTATTTTTATGAAAATCGAATATGAATTTTTGGTTTTTTAGTGATCTCTCCTTTGAAAATGTTTCCTTCAAATTTTATTAAACTCATTAAGTGAAATCTGGATATGTATGATAAAGTAGAAATTAGGCACTGTTAAAGATCCCACCAGATAAACTTTGTATTGTATAACTTCGCGGATGTATGATACAGTTGAAATTAGGCACTGTGGCTTACACCGAAGTGTAATTATTTTAAAATTTAAAATTCATTCATGTTTCAGTATATGACTTTGTAAAGATAGATTAAGTCTATGCTCTTTTGTTATCATTGGCATATGGAATGGAATTTGATGGGCTTGTTATTATTACCATATGGAATGGAATTTGATGGCAATTTGTTACTTTCTTCAAATTTTGGATGAAGGTTGTTATTTTTTTTTAAACTATAAAAACATAACAATAAAATTGTTAAAATATCCAATTTAATAAGATGTTTAGTTTTGAAATTCCTACTTAATGAATATCAAATTTATTAAACTGTTTCATTTTGAAATTTCTATCCTAAGCTTTTGACTGACTATTATGATATGAATACTGAGAAATGTGATCTCTGATCAATAGCCATATTATTTGGTTTTGTTGTATCTTGAAAAAAACATAGAATAAGAAAATCTGATTCTTGCGGATGATTGAAGGGAAAGGATTTAAGTAGAGACGATGCTTGAGCAAAAACCATGTGCCAAATTCATATAAGATTTATCTGAGTTGAGCAAAAATTTATACATCAAATTCATATTTAAGTTTTCTAATAAAATTAAGTTTTATTTAAAATTAAAGAAGTAGAAAACCACTCAAATGTCTTATTAGTTATTTACAACATTAGGTGAAACACATTTATAAATCTATATTTATAATCATTATAAAAGACACTTATCAAATTTAAAAAATAAAGATATGTTTTCCATACTTGGTATTTGTATAGTTTGAGTGGGCTTAATTGTTAATAACATGTCTTTCCTTCTAAAAAGTCACATGTTCAAATCTAAAAAGGATTGAATATATATATCTCAATAAATTTTACTAATAAAATAACTGAATAAAAAAATCTCATATACCAATTTAGTATCTAGCTTGAAAATGACCTTATTATTATTATTAATAATATATTAAAATAAAAAAATTCTACTTTAATTTAGATATTTTGAAAACAAAAACAACCATAAACTATATGTACAATGCATTCAAATAAACAATATAAATTTATGAGATTCCTTTTCTCATGCACATTTATGTTCACGTGGTTTTGTAATCTGTATATAAAGATATACAATATAACTATTGAATACAAATGTGATTTACTTTTATGTAAATTGATTCTAAAAGCAACATTAAAAAATTGAACTTGCCTATGATAAACCGTATGAGGAGTGGAAAATGATAATAAAGAAGAAAAACATACTCTAAAGGAAGTTCGAATGTAAATAAATACATGTCTATATGTTTTGGAAGCTTAAATGAATTCATTATAACAATGGGAAGGAATAGAAGGGTCTACGGAACTAGGCAAATGGATATAACTTTACTATTCACAATAAGCAAAGAACTTAATCCAATAACTCTTTTTTTGGTATTTAGGTAGCATATTTTGACGTGGAAGAATCTCCAACTCAGGAATGAAAGGGCCCGGGACGATGTCATCTTTGCAAGTGTGAACATCTTTTCATATTTTGTTCTTTCACAAAATTGATATGGGAAAAGTTAAAAGTCATTAAAAAAGAATCTAGATGATTGGAGAGGAAATGATTATCAAACTGGACATCGGATAAAAAAGCTTCTCCTTATCTTGCGACCAACATCTGTTGGTTGGTTTGAAAAGAGAGAAATGCAGTCATCTTCGAAGGTAAGTAACCTTCAGTGTTCGCGGTGGTCTTTAAGGCACTAGGAAATTATCATAATCCGGTGAGCAAATTGGTCCTTTCAACGATTCGCTCTTGCTGGATTGAAGAACCTCTCAAGTTTCCGTTGGCACGGTTTGATGGAGCTGTTCAGGCGAATGGGTATTGTTGCGGAGTTGGGGTCATTATAAAATTATCAATATCCATTGTTTATAAATGGTTTTTAATTGTGGTGCTGGAACAAATACAAAGGTTGAATTTACGGGGATTGGGCTACATTCTTCTTAGCAAATCAGTTGTCTATTCAAAAGCTGCAAGTTTTAGGGGATTCAAATGTCATTATAAACTGGTTAAACAAGAAGAATAATTTGCGTGTTAACTCCCATGAAAAGTAAAAACAAAGAATCCAATTGTTAAGGAAGAAGTTTAGGGATATAAACTTTTATCATATTTATCTAGTTTTCAACAAGGAAGTGGATGAGCAGTCCAAAAAACCTCTCCTAGCTCCTTAAGGCACTATCGAGCTGCAAAAGTGGTCAAGCGGTATGGCGGGCCCGCTTAGCTTCCTCAACATCTATTAGTGGTTCCTGTTATGTTTTTTTTTTGGGAGTTCTGTCGGGCATATTTTTTGTTTTTTTTTTTTTGTGGTGGCAAGAGTTTATCTGGTTTCTTTTTTTTTTTTTTGAAAGTTTTGGGAGTTTCTGAGTCCTATCGAACATATTTTTGGCTCCTTTGGAATTGTAACTATGGTATCTTTTAGATGTTTCATTCATTTTGATCATCTCTATAATGGTGCTGAACTTGTGGATGTAAAAATTATATTACTATTAATATAATTATGATAATTTTCTTCTAAAAAAATAACATAATAACATATTCAATAAGTTAACTCTTTGTATCATAAAGCTTGTGAACAGTTTTACAGTTTGAAACAGTAAATAGACACAAAGCATTAATCTAAATATAGATCAACTTGAAAAGAAATAGTAAAACTAGGTTAGAAAGACAAAATAACATAAAATATAATATTATTTATGTAGACATGAGGAAAGAGCCAAAGAAAGTTATAGAAAAAAGGTGCATGAGCTAGTTATTATCGCACAACCATATTGCAATTATGATCTATGTTCTCAATATCAATCTATGTTGTCAATATCAAAAGAGCATAAAATATTGTTATTGTTTCAAAGATCAATATACAATGTTTATAAAATTAAAAATATATAGAGATTATGCAATTATGATCTATGTTCTCAATATTAATCTATGTTGTCAATATCAAAAGAGCATAAAATATTTTTCAATAACAATATTTCAAAGATCATAGTTCTAGAATGTTTATAAAATTAAAAAAATATAGAGAGATTGTGTAAGAGACTCTTAAAAATCATGTTCTCAATATCAAAAGAGCATTGAACTATATTTCAAAGATTCATAGATCCATAGTTCTAGAATGTTTATAAAATTTAAAAAATATATAGAGATTATGCAAGAGATTCTTAAAAATCAGGAAAAATATTTGTAAATTTGTAAAGTTGTGTAGTTTTTAAAATTTGTAATATGTTTCTTTAAAAAACATTGTTTTGTTATCCTTTTTTCAGGATGGTTGTAGAAGCTTATGTGTACCAAAAGAAAAGCTATGTTTAATGTATGCTCTTCACAATTATCAAAAGGTATTTCTCTCTTTTTCTTTTTTCATTGTATTTATGTCTAATGGGTGGGTGCAAGCTAACGACGGTCTCTCATGAGGCATTAGTGGCAATGTCAACATGGAAAAACAACAATATGTTAACTTAGAGGGATCTGATTCTTTCACAATAAATTTGAATATGGTCTAAAAAAATGAAACCTATGAAATTGAATTACCTTTCCAAATATATAATTTGTATTTAAAGAATTTGTATATGACTAGGTAAAAATGAGTTTTTCTAACAATGACATGTTATTTTTAATGAAAAATATCATACATATGTTTCCATTAGTGCAACTGTTGAGTATCTAAACAACGAAATTTCCTTAAAAGAATGTGTAGTTCATTGTAGAGAACACATTGTTCTTGTGCGAGACTATTTTTTCAAAATTTATAATCTTAAATTTTTATTTTTTTTTTAAATTATGAAATCCATTATATCCTTGAATTTATGAGGTCTTGTGTTAGTGTAAATACAAGGGTCTTAACAATATCAACCAATTTTTCTTTTTTAGATTGTAGATCTCAATCTATAATAGTGCAACATATAACTTATTTAAAAATGGTTAAGGTGATAAAATGTTATAGCAAGAATTAAAGAGGTATGTATTTTAAGATTTTCGATATATGTCAAGAGAAAACATATTAAAAATGGTAATTTTTTTTAAGTTATATATTTGGAATGCATGATTGACTCTATATGTGTTTTTATTTTCATCAACAATGGATTTTTGTAGACTATACAAAACTAACGTCAAAAATAAATTTATTGAGAGGTATTCATAAAAATGGAGGTTTTAATATATTTGCAGCCCAAATCACTAGGTTTGTCACTGTGGGCGAGTCGAAGGAAACTAAATCAGCAAACACGTATGATATAGTCGCCACTCGCGCTCCCCCCCTAAAAAAAAAATGAAAAGAAAAGAATATTCACATGCTCTAGAGTGTGTGCGTGTTATAGGAATGCACACACACTTTTTTTTACAAAGTATTCACAAGGCAAAAGAAAGATTGTAGGAATCTAGGGCCAGGGGAAAAAACCCAAGAGTTAGGCCCTAAAGGAAGCTTATAGGATTCTAGAGCTAATAACAACACTTTCAACGACCACAAATGCCTGTCGAGGGAATCCTTTTCCTCTAGCTAGATATATAGGTACCACTAGCAGTTTTGAGCACTCCCTATGGGTCTTGGGGCCTTAGACATGGCCACGGAAGGAAACATGAAACTCAGGCTCTAAAGGAAGCTTCTAGCCATCTAGTGTCAAGAAGGATGCCTCAAACAACCATGCATGGCTTCTTGAGAGTGGCATTGGTGTATTATTGTGGATGTTAATGCCACTAGGTGGTTTTGAGTAGAAGGTATGTGTCTCAATTCCCCAGAAAAAATTTCCCTCTTCTCATCTCCTCCCCCTTCACCCCTCTCACCCCACCCCCTCATGCCCATCTCTCTTGGTCTCACATACCTCCCACTCTTGTCTCACATATCTCTTGGTGTCACATGTCTCCCTCCCCTACTCATTCACCCTTTTCCTCTTGTCACCTTCTCCCCATTTTCCTCTCTTGCACCACCCGCTCATGCCCACCTCCTCCTGTCGAGCACTTATCTTCTCCTCTTCTCACCCTTCCCCCTTTGCATTCACAAGTTATGTTTAACAAAAACATGGCAAATAAAACTTGTACAAATATAGGGCCATCAATAACATCTTGGCCCACCACAAACATCCTTTCAAGAGTATCCTTGGTCTCCTGATGGGGGTAGTAAAAATTGCAAGTTTTTGAACATTGAGTATGAATCTCTAGAACTTTGATATGGTCAAGGGAACAAACCCAAGATTTAGTCCCTAAAAGAATATTTTAGGCTTCTGGGGTTAAGAAAAATACTTTGAATGGACACAAATGAACTATCATGGGCATATTTTTCCTCTAACTAGGTATATAGGTATTGTTAGCAGTGAGAGTCACCCTCAGATTACAAGAGGATAAGCCCAATACCCATTAAAATGTAAATGGATTAAAATGGTTTGAATAGGTGGATGAGAAAGACTTTAAAGAAAGGAAATGATGACAGATATCACTACAGATCAGTGATGGGCCATTGGGCTATGGAGTCATAAATAGTCTTCTCATTGAAGGCATTTAAGTTCCCTATCAGACAAAAAAATTGTATAATGATGAAGAGAATTAACATAAAGATGAATTTTCACTAAGCAAAGATCCTCTCTGCAAAGAGAATTTAGATGTGTCTAAAGAGTAAACAATCATAAATAGGCCAGCTTACATCAACTCCTCTACTGCATTAGGAATCTATCAATCACAGGCAAATTTTAATCCTTAAAATCAACAATACATTCAGTCAAGATGAAAAATAGAACAGAGAACATAGAAGACAAATATGATGAAACAGTTCATATGAGTCTTCAATAACAATACAATTTATAGCTACATGCCCCTCTGACTTACAAACTGAAATATACAATCATCAACATTTCTCAAAACTTCCTCCGGTCTTGGACCGAGCCCCCTCTTCTTTTTACATATCATTCATCTGATGTATTTATAGTCAAAACAATAGGCATGTCATGCTTCTTGGGTGCCTCTTTTCCAGTGCCATGTGTTTTCTCTTGTCTGTCATGTTCCTTATATCAAAATAAAACTTTGGACAGTATGGGTGTGTAGGAGAAACTGCCCTTTGTGGTACTTCGGGCTAACAGTTTTCTGTCTACTCGGCCAGAAACCCCATGCTTCCTTTTAAGGGGGTAGTCAATTTCTCAACCACCAGTCCTTCTTTCATTTAATGATTTCTCCTTAGGATCAGAATGAGGCCTGATGCCTAGATTGTTTCCATGCGTTGTTCTCGAATTGGACCCTATATAAGCACATGATTGTAGAAGCTTCCAAGGGAGGTTTGGGTCCACATTTCTTCAACCCTTGCAATTCACCACCAACCGCCACATACCTCTTTAGATGTACCTTCGTTTCGATTGCAAGATCGCTCTAGGATTTTAGTGTTCGAGCACTTTCTGTTGCCACAATGAAGGGTGGTCGTCGCTCTTGTCACAATCC
Organism: Picea glauca; assembly: GCA_000966675.3. Taxonomy (NCBI): domain Eukaryota; kingdom Viridiplantae; phylum Streptophyta; class Pinopsida; order Pinales; family Pinaceae; genus Picea; species Picea glauca. The sequence goes on along the minus strand of JZKD02S1673215.1, from coordinate 270,736 downwards.
ATGATATGTGAATGCCTTGTTATAAAGATCAATGGTTCTTGTTGATTTAAGATCAATAATCCACAACTACTTTGGGAGTTCGGGCTTCGTGCCTTTTCAATGCATAGTTTTACAATCCTCTGGAGTGTCGTATCCCTGAAATGATAGATCTTCCTCCATGTGTCCTCTTGATTTGGACGACTGAGATTTACTTCAGAAGTTTGAGATTTAGGAGTTTTCTTTTTCTTTCTCGCACAATCCTCTGAACTATTGTATTTTCAAAGAATTAGATATGTCGATGCATGTACTCAACCTTCAATAGCTGAGATTTACTTTGGGACTTTGGGACTTTGGATGGAAATCTCCTAAAGTGGCTTTCTCCCAGTTGATGTGGCAGCTTCTCGTTACTTCAATACTTTGGGACTTCAACACTTCGGGGCTTTTGTATGGTCATTAGTCCTTGCACGAATTTTAAATTTTGAATGCATGAGAGTCGTTAATCTGAACTGCCCAGGGGATCTCCACAGTTGAAAATTGAACTTGCCTATTTTCTAGTATTTCAAGCCCGAAATGGACTGCTCTGAATGCTACATTTTTCTCATAGTTTTTCCCAACGCGTACAACATACTTGACCGGCCCATATTTATCAAACATAAGAGGAAAAACTTATAGGAAGGTATGAAAAAAAGAGAGAGGCTTTTCAAAGGTGTAGACCCAGGCTTTAACAATAGCTACATATGACCCATCACAACTTTATGTGCTAACAGGTACCACTATCAGTTTTGAACACTGTGTATGGGTCTTGTGGCCTTAGACATGGACAAGGGAGGAAACATGATCATTATGCCCTAAAGGAAGCTTCTATCCATCTAGGGCCAAGAAGGATGCCTTGAACAACCAAACATGGCCTCCTGAGAGTATCATTGGCCTATTATTGTAGATGTCGTTTCCATTAGGTGCTTTTGAGAATAAGATGTGTGTGTGAGGGCCATAGAAATGTTCTACCTCTTCTCAACTCCTCCCCCTTTATCCCTCTCACCACACCCTTTCATGCCCATCTCTTATGGTCTCACCTATATTCCACTCTTTCCTAACCTATCTCACTGTGTCACCTATATCCTTCCCCTACCCATACACCCTTTTCCTCTTCCCATATCCTCCCCCTTTGATTCTCTTGCACCACCCCTTATTCC
>JZKD02S1673215.1:201147-268752 GCA_000966675.3 Picea glauca | reverse complement strand
ACCTATCTCCCTATATTCAATGGATATTCCTCACCTCCTCTCCCTCCATATTTCCTCACTCTCCCTCTTCGCTCCTCCCTCGTTTCCTTCATTCCAACCACTACACCTTCCCTATTCATCCACCCTTCACCTCTTCTTACCTCCTCCCCCTTTACCTCTCTCACCCCAATCCCTCATACCCCACCACATCCCCACTTCCACTCCATACGATCAAACCCTATCCACTCTACCCATATATTCCCATCCCATCCACTCTTTGGCCCCTACCTATACCTACATCCCCATCTTCCCCTAGGACACTAGTACCCTTTTCCATTGCACCCTTTCCTCTACCATGACCACCTTCATGTTAGGGCCATAACACCCCCTAGAAACTTGATCCCTATTCCTTCCATATCCCCTGTTTCCGAGAGCCCTATTCCCATCCATATGAACATTCACTTCATTTACCCTTATGTTTCCCACCCCTTCACCCTAGGTTCCACATTCCCTTGGCCCATAACCTTAGCCCATGGAACCTCATCCAAACAACTGTCTTGATACACAACCCTTTCCCCTCGATGCTCTAGAAACTATCCCCCTGGCCTTTTATCCCACACTAATGGATCCCAGACTCCCTTTACCTCTTCCATGCAATATCCACCACCCTATATAAAACCCCCTCTTCCCTTGGGTCCTCACATCCCAAATATTCCCCCAATACTAGTCCCTTGGAACTCATCTCTTCGAGACTAGCTCCATATGTACTTGGCTCCCCACCTCTAATTGACACCGAGACAACTTTACCCTTGGGTTCATGTCCCATACATACATGGGACTTATACCTTATTCCCCAAGGACCTAATGAGCCACACTTTGTCCCTATGGTTTGTTGGGTCTCCTTTTTTATGCCTCCAATCAACTTATCTTGAAAAACTTTACCTCAAACATATGCACCTTCAAAGACATGTCTTTTAGCCATTCTTGTGTATACATGAGGTAACCTATGTCTAAATCATGATTTATGAGATTTCTTAAGAATTGGAATTGAATGATTAATGTTAAATGATCTCTAATTACCTTTATTGATTCAAGCAAATCTTATGAAACAACTCCTACTCGTCTGATACCTATTTATGTGCTCATTTGGTACCAATATATTTGTCTATGTGCATCCGGTACTCAACTCGTCTGGTACCTATTTATGTGCTAGTTTGATACCAATGTATTTGATTTTGTGCATCCGGTATCAATTTTCATGTCCTAGTTGTGTGCGTCTGGTACTAGTTCTGCATCTACATGATTGGGTATTTGAATGAATTTTCTTTCGATGGGTCCAAGGAATGTGTTGTCTATAGAATTTTTTGTTTGTTGAAGACCATGATACACTTCATCCTCATGCACTTCGTGTTATGAGGATGAATTTGTTTCCATGAAAAATGTTATATCAACTAATTGTAATATCTACGCAATCATTTGATGTTATTTCCAAGTCTTGGTTGTAACAATTGTTTCTCTTTAAAAGAGAGGGGCTTGTAGATAATAGATATATAGAGACATAATTAAGCATTTTTATTACATAGACTTGATTCCTGATAAGACTGTTGATTTTACATGTGTTGCTGAAGTAATGATATGAATTACAGTTTATGGAATTTATGTGTGTGATCAAATTCTTCATTCTGTAAGTTTCTTTTAAAGCTACCTTGTTGGTATGACAAGGGCCCACCGACCCAACCAAGGTAAGATTCCATGTATTTATCAGTGTGATTATAATTTTGGTTTGTGTGTGTATAAAACACTAATTTGTTTTGATCATAATATCTAATTTTATTTTTGTTTTGTTTTAGTAAAGAATTTGACAAAACATAATATAGATTTGTGGTAATTCTGAGTGAGTGAGAATTCCTAAGTGCAATATAGATTTTTGATTAAATATTTATTATTCTTGTGTCTGTGTGGACAATCATTTGTTAGATTGAATGATTTAACATTTGTTTCTATTTTTCAAATACATGAACAATTAATATCTCCATCTCTCACCCTACATGAACCTATAATGGAGTATTTTACTACACCTAGTATTTCTTCCAGGATTGATTAGGTTATGAATGATCTTCCTTTTAAGAATGTGAAGAGAGTTAATTACAAGTTTTTTTAAAAATAGTCGCTACAGAAAAAAGATTGAAAGTTCATATTTTCCTTTCATGAGCCTGTAAATGAACAGATTCATTACCTGATCAAGAGCGTTTAAATCACATTCTTGTTGAGATTTTTTTTCTGAGTTTTGTTTTCTGGTTTTTAAACTATGTGAAGAATATTGTTTGAAGATTGTGAAACATAGTATTTGTTTTGGAGTGTTTCTTATGTAGTCTATACACATCAGACATAGGAAATTATCTAGTATCGGCACATATAGTGCATCAACTCTATTGATTATGAAACCGGATTGACATATTAATGATTTCAATATATTAACCATATAATTGCACCAACATTTTGGCGTTGTTTCCAGGGAGTTGTAAACAGTAGTAGGTAGTATTTGAATTAGATTTATTTAATGGTTTTGGATTGGTTTTAAGGACTACCTAAGGGCGGAGAGAATATGGCAAGATGTGAGGGAAGAGCCCACGCATCCACTTAAGTGGGGTTGCTCCAAACTTAGGTTGTTCTCTTACCTTCAGTAATTAAAGTGTGTGTCATGTTAGTATTATATCTTGTTATTTTTTTTATGTGTAGATGTAGGGATAGTAAAGGTATATTTATTGAATCCAAAGTTACATAAAATTGAATAAAACCCCCTCTCACTAATTCAAGAAAACCCCCTCCCACACTAATTTAGCTAATTTTTGTGAAGGATAAATTCTCAGAGGAGAGAGTTCAAAGGAAAAATTTGAAACCAAAACCAAAGGCCCTAAATATGAAGCTATTGTGCAAATTGAGAACATATCACATCAAGCAGTAAGGGAAGCACTAGCTAACCAATCAAAAGGAGGAGTTGGAAAAGAGATAGAGGTAGTGGTAGAAGAGGTTGAATATGCCATTGGAGCACTACACAAAGTATTGGGACATTTGGAGATCCCAACCAATCTAGTGGTTGAACCATCACTTAGTGGGGAAACATCACCTGTAGCCTATAATGTGTTGTTCGAAAATATGGCAGATGAGGAAGGGAATGCAAATAATAAGACAGAGACATTCAGATTCCCAATATTAGACATTACCAGAGATGTCTCTATGAAGGATATCCCACTGTCATCACTATATCACTTCCATGGTATGTCAATAGAATATCCTGATTCATTTTTGTTTTAATTTGATATACCATGTAGAAGTTACAATTGTACTGATAGTGCACAAAAATTAAAAATCTTTCCAACTACACTTAAAGGCTCAGCATTAAGATGGTTTATGAGTCTAGGAGAACATATTATCTTTTCTTGGAATGGTATGAAAGAAACTTTCCTCCAAAAATATTAGGATTACTACAGACCTAGAGATGCTAGGAATGATATATTTAAAATGCAACAGTTTGAGGAGGAGAGTCTGGAAGATTACCTAGAAAGGTTCCTATATAATTATCAAAAGATAAAACAATTCACCTTGGACACAACCAGAGTTAGGACCATATTCCTGAAGGGTATAAGGGATGATTGTATTTTTATTGAGGTACTAAACATTATGATCTCTAGGAATGTATACCAGAATCCATTCGTAGACATTGTAGAATATTGTAAAAGGTACTCCAACACCCAAACCAAAACAGTGAAAAGTTTAAGGGATCCTATAAGAAGAACTACTAAAACTACTCCAAGAGGTGTTACAAGGATAGAATTAGGGAATATACTAGAAAAATTCAAAAAAGACATCCTAAACACAATCAACACCCAACTAGATACCATGAAAATCAAAAGGAAACAAGAATAAGAAAATGCTACTTTACAATTTTCTATCCTCGGTGTAGGAAAAGGCATCCTGAAAAAGAATGTCCTATTAATGTCATTGAAATTTGTGGGCTCTGTAAAAAGTACCACCCTACCGAAGATTTTCCTTTCTTACCTAGACTACAAGCCATTTTAAGGGAGGAGGGGAACCTCAAGAAACACCATATCCCCGTAAGAGAGTATGGAGGCAACAAAATCCTAATATGTTTTTAGACCCTACCACACAATACTCACAACAACAATGGATTAATCCAATTCCTTACTCTCAATAGACACATCAACAACCAAAAGTCCAACTTTGGAAACAAGGATGGAGAGGACCTACATATGGGAATTTCCCTTTTCAGCCAACAACTATTACGAGGAAAATCTCTTTATCGCTAGGGTGAAGCACAATAGACAGAAATGACTGTAGAAATCAACTCTATACCAACAATATTCTATACAAACCAATGTGCAAGGGAGATAAGAAAGAGGCCTACCTTGTCCAGATGTTCGATGATGTCCACCATTGAGCACTTTGACCCAAAGCTATATATACCTGCAACAAGTTCTCAACAAACAAGCAAAAACAAGCATATGGTGGCAATATAAAAGGTTAGCACATTAGATAGCATAATCCATCAATATACATAAAAAATACTCCCATGGATAATAATTCATATATTTTCAAGACATCAATTCGACGGGAAGAGAGTATTTCTATTAATAAATGATCAACAAAAGTGAAAATATTACAGACTTTCGTGTCAGAATGGTTTGAAACCGAGAAACTAAGTTCCTTCCAGTTGGGCCTCCACAACTTCCATCCTCCACCAAAGGCAAGCTCATATAAGGGAGACAATGACGTTCTCCATCAATAAGGGAAGAGCTTGGGGACTAAACATTGTGTTCATACCTAAAGGAAAATGGGATGCAAACTCAATATGAAGTAAATAATTTCTTCATAGTAACTTTGCTCTCAAACTTGAATTCTTTCTCCTTTTTTATAGCTCGAGATTGGCTTCTTTATAGCCTTCAAAATGCAACTGAAGGGCCGATTCGAAATGTTTCCAGTCTATGGAAGGCCAAGGATCAAAGATCTCTTGTCATGACATGGAAACCCGACATTTAATTTTCATTTTATGGCACAAATACCAATGTACATGGGTTGTAGTGGATCACCCTACGTATACGCTTGTTGTATAGTGTGCAAGATGCGTACGAGTGGAAAATTTTGTATTTTTGTCTCTGGATTCTAGTAATAGGGAAGACAAGTCTGCATAGGGAAATGGAATAAGGCCCTCTCTGCAAGATTGCATAGGGTGAGGCAAATCTTTCTCTAACAGATTCCCCCTAATGTGTGAGGTCATAGGAGTATCTGCAATGGCCAAAATACATTATAAATAACCCAGAAGTGGAGTAGTAGAGAACCAACTGGATGAACTCAGTTGCTCATTACATTCTACACTGACTTTGCATATATAGCTTCCAAAAGTGCATTGCAGATCCATGTGAGAATATACCAAACAAGTGTTTGTGGCCATTAATAGGCAAATACAAATGCGGTTGCATGCCAAAAGTTGTCATAATCACGAACAAGGCCCAGTAGAACCAGTCTCAAAACCAATATGAAGATATATTTATATCGTGGAGTACAATCTTCTCTCCCATGATCACTGAAGTCATATAGATACTATTCCAATGAAAAGGAAGCAACAACTCAAGAAAGTTGCGACCACGTAGTGATGTATTCAAGTATTTTACACAATCTGCCAAAGGTGAAAGTCTACATCATATGAATAAAGGAGTTGAGGTTGAACAGAATGAGACATCGTTTGATTACCAGTCATTGATGTATACCGTTAATAAATGCGACACATACTACTGATAATGAAAGTAGGTATCAAGGCACTAAGTACATTCTTACAATTGTGAATAGAGGAGTCGGTGTCAAACACCTAAAGAATCCCTCGATAAGGGGACATTGATTTATTACCAACTGTTGATGGAAAGAGAGCCTACCACTGATGACTACAAGCCTCAAGGTACTCATAAAACTCTAGGTCTCGTTTCCAGAATAAATGGGTTGAATTCGATGGAAAGAGACCCACTGAAAGGAGAGCATTAAGGCATCTATCATCAGTCATCACGAGGTACAAAGTAGGAGCTTCATGATTTGGGGGAAATCAAACGAAGAACATGTTGATGAACCAATGACCCTGTGCATCTTTTGTGTGTGCCAAGTGCAAGCGGTACACAAAAAAGACCCTCTGAATAACAACCAATGATGAAAACTACTGACAAGGGTGAGGAAACCACCAATAAGGATAATGGAATCCAAGACACTGCATGAATCCCAATGTGTGAATAAATGTCTTTCTGTTGAACACAAGGGAAGCCACCCCATCAACGACCAATGATGAAATGTCGATTGTTGGGTTCAAGGTTACGTACCAATAATGAAAGTAGGGCCAGGGCGCACTATAGGACTACAATATCATGTGATTCTGAGACAAACTGAGGGTATGGACGATAAGAAAAGTCAAGAGTTCTAAGGAGTGGTCGACACAGGTTGATAGACTTCCTTTGAACAAGAGCATGAGACATGTGGAGGACTCTGGCAACATAGACCAATGATGAAACCATGAGATGTAGGAGGAATCAATGAAATTCTCTATAGAGATTGGAAGAGTAACCAGCCGGTAGATAAGACTCTGTAACGAGCTAAGCTTCCTAAGGCCATGCTAATCCCAAAATTATGATGATGAATGGACTTAAGAACTTTGTGCTCTGTTCAAAGGCAACACAAATGTTGCTGATACAAGATAATACTCCTTTCCCACCCGTCATTTTTTGTTTTTCCATAGATAAATGAATGCTATGATACATAGGAGGAAACGAGTGTTGCAAGTAAGAAAAACTAGTTCCAGCAATGGAGCATACCTATGCTCAATGCAGGGAAGTGAATGTAGGAGATGGACACTTGGGAGAATGTTCCCTCCTGGGTATAGGGTGTCAAATTGCAAAGGATATAAACAAGGCTCTTCTTGGTTGAGGATGCAAAACTATTGAGGCAAATGGTTTATAACACAAAGTGAGAACCGACTATAGGCTCAATACTGCAAGCAAGGGCATGAGATGCAATCACAACTTAATGCCAAAAAATGTCCTTTTTTATGTCTTTTAGTCTACTTGGTGTGAAAAAGGGATAAAACTGTGCCAAATAGACATCTTTTCAAAACCAAATTTATGAGTGTGAAAGAGACAAGTTCACTCGGCAATCTTTTCACTTTTTGATAATGAGTCCAAAAAGAGCTTAACTAAGACTCACGACCTTTCAAATCCCATTTAACAAGTGTTAAAGGGACAAATCAGTCATAAATCTTTTCATTTTTTAGATGATTCGGAAAAGATCTTAAATTAAACTCGTTTGGGAGTCCCCAGGGTATAAGGCTGCATGTTTTATGAATGAGAAATGAGGCTCAACACAAATTCAAGTACGAGCTGTGAGGGACTCCCGGTCCTATAAAAAAATCTCTGCATGGGAACCAAATGCAGTAGTGGATCTAACTAGGGAACCCATGTTGGGTAAGTCTCTACTACTTGATAATGACACGACTTTATAAGAGATGGAAGGTTTTGTGTCGCAACAAATGTGTTGGTAACTAGGGAATAAAGAGTGACAGTTGTAGGATAATGTAAAAATGCATAATGGAGTGGATGCCTATCCTATATCTTGGGTAATGAAAATACCCACCCGTGGTGACAAACGGTCAACATAACACTAAAATCGACAAGAATCCCAAGTTAAAATTGGAAAAACCAACTGGATCCACCTTTGTATTAGTCCATTAGGTGAAAAAATGGATTAAAAATATAGAAAGTGGGTAAAAATAATTTATAAATAGTAACAAAATAAAAAATTACTATACCATTTTGATTTTTTACCCAACTAGTGCAAATTGGACCAAAGTACCTCTGAGATTCAAACGGTGATTGTGGGAGCATCAGGCAACAAAATCACGAACCATCTGGATCAGGTAATTCTTGTTCTCTTCCTCTTCAAATTCAGTGGACTAAAATTTTGAATTAGGTTCCAAATTTTTAGTTATTAAGGGCGCAAAGTGTAGATTTCGGTGTACACGGGATGGATTTGATTAGGTCGCGTATACGACGAAGTATACACTCATGTGTGAAATATAGGGGGCATATATCAAGCCCTACACGTGATTGTATGTAAATTAGGTCGCGTACAGACATGCAAACAATCATTTTGAAGGTTTCTAACTAAAAAATTTATTTGTATTTGACTGGATGGTTCTTGAATGGAGAGAGAGAGAGAGAGCATGAGGAGGTTGGCGCTGTTGTAGATCGATATCTGGGGGACCAAATGGCCTTAAATCAATGTGGTTTGTATAAGTTTTGGGCGCTCAAAGGAATGAGATCCTAGGTGAGGTTGCTAGAGATGTTGGTGGGTTATTGGGACCCTGAGAGTGAGAGCTTCAATCTCGATGGGAAACCATTGAGAATTGAAGTAGAGGAAATTTACTTTCTGACTGGTTTATCACACCGGGGGGAGGTTGTAAACCTCAAATCACGGGGAGCAGGGAGTGGGATGAAGATAGAAGAATATATCAATTCCCACTATGTTGCAGGGACTCCTAGGGTAGGGAGTCAAGTCCCTATCTAGAAAATAAAAAATCACAGTCTGAAGATCATTCTCCTAGTATTGACCAATATCATAGGTTCAGTCTCATTACACCAGGCATCAAGGTCGCTCATGTTCTATCCAGTGTAGTGTACGAGACCCATAGTGTATGACTAGTGTACCTCACTACTGGCGAATATGAAGATCTAGTTGACAAAGTGAAACAGGGGAGTAAAATAAATTTTGGGTTTGCCTCTATCCTATGCATTTTATTTTTCAAGCGGGTTCCAGGTCTAGGACCTAGAGTTCAGACTCTTCCTAGAGGACCTCGTGATCCAACCATGGCACAGTGGATCGAGGTGATGAGGAAACAAAGGGGAGGTAGGGTGCCGACATCCTACAACGAGGATTTCTTCTACTGGTGGGGGCGATAGGTCATCACTCTATATGACTATCCCTATGAGGGGGTAAACTTTAGAGGAGATATAGACATTCCATTCCCACTAGGGACCTCCTACGGTGACATAGGTATGTTAAAAAAATTTACATATTCCATTTTTTTGTATTTTTGTGTAACAACAAAAATATTTTTGGATGGTGCTTTAGTATTGAATAGACATTTGTGTATTGCAGACGTGGGTTCATGATGGATAGAAGGATTCCCTAGACATTGACGGAGGAACCGAGGAGATGAGGCAGTGGGAGGAGAATCCAAGAGGTTCCTACAAAATGTGTAGGGAAACCTATCGTGTTTGACTCACAAGATACCCATGGTTCAGGTAGAGGATCTTTCTGAAGCCATGCAATGACAGGTGGTTGGTGTACCCAAGGCATGGGTACAACTCTTTCAGCATCTCGCAAACACTGTGGTTTGCTACCATGACACACATTCAGTGCCACAGGCGTAGATGTCATGGGATATTGTAATACCAGATGTATATGTGTATTGAGGGTATTAGCCCCATTTTGTACTATAAACACCATATTTTTTTGAAATATATAAAGAAAGGGATCTTGGGATTTACTTGTATTCTACAATGTGTACATTGATGAGATGTTTTTATTTTCTTTTAATTATGTGACAAATGTCAATCTAAAACGAAATTAGCATAAGCATCGGATATATGATTATAACTCCTAGGAATATGATAATATGTAATAAAATCAAATTGTTGTTCTAAAATATGTACCTATAGGAATCAGCGGAGTAAAGTAGGATCACGCACATGGTAACGACCATTCAAATGACATACCACTAACTGGGAATCTAGGTGAACTTCTAATGAGTGAATGCCATGTGAGATAGCATAACACAAAATTTCTATAACAATGCTATATTCGGCCACATTGTTCATGGATGGACCTAGGTATACGCCATCTGAAGACACTAGTAAACCCTTGGTTGAGTAAACCACCCAAGTGGCAGAAGCCAAGTTCTGTGTATGACGACTGACACCGTATGCGAATCCTAGGTATACCGAATATTTTTTTGACATATGCCAACCAAGTGAAAACTCGATAAGCAAACCGAAGAGGAAAAAAAAAGAGATATATACACTAAATTACATTAGTATACAAAGAATTCCGCTTGATCTTGGGGCTCAAGCATAATATATTTTCAAGTAGATCCCATTTATGGGCTCAACCAACTTATTCCCTTCATAATATTCTAACTAATAGGCTTCTTTTTCTAAAACACGTCACACGATGTAAGGACCATGCCACATGGGTTTAAACTTGCCTGCCTCCAGCGGTTCTTTGGATTGATCATGCAAGAGGACCAAGTCACCCTCATCATACAACCGAGGATAGACAAATTTATCTTACTAGACCTTGACATGTCTTTTGTTCTCCTTGATAGCCGTAGAGGTGTATCGACACTGCTCGTCGAGACTCTCTAGGTGTACAAGGCGTCGCTCAAGATCATAAGTGTCAGGTAGGAGCGCGACTACCAAATTAAGAGAAGGGATTTCACATTCAATAGGTAAAATCGATTCCACACCGTGTACTAAATGGAAAGGGGAAAATCCGGTGGCATTCTTGACCGAGGTTCGGTATGCCCAGAGTGTAGGATATAGCATGATGTGCCAGTCGAACTTACTCTGAGTAATAGGTTTTTGAAAAATGGTCTTGAGAGACTTTTTGACGGCCTCTACTTGTCCATTTTCTTGGGGGTAATAAGGAGAAGAATTACCATGTATAAACCCCATCTTACCTTCTAGTTTTTCCATCATTTCATTTTGAAAGTGACTGCCATGATCAGTGATAATCTCACTCAGGATACCGAACCAAGCAATAATTTGATTGAATACAAAAAATGTTGCAGTCTTCCCATCGGATTTAACTGTAGGCATGGCCTTGTCCCACTTATTAAAGTAGTCGATGACCACGATAATGTGTTGATGCCCCCCAGCCAAAGTTGGGTTGCAATCGATGAAGTCCACCCCCCACTTGGCGAAGGGACTGATGGTAATGACTGGGTGAAGAGGGGTTGTATGTGAGTGCATTTTCCGAGTGAACACCTAGAGAGGGTGACACTTATTAACCTCTTCAATAAAATCTTTAAATATAGTAGGCTAGAAATAACCAGGTCTCAAAAAATTTTGCGTTGTCGCAAGCCCTGATAGATGACCACCACAAGCCCCACTATGGAAATCATTCATAACAGACTCAAATTCTCTGTGATTTCAACAATGATGTAAGATATCATCTATTCCTCGACGATACAAAGTGTCACCAATGATAGTATATTTCTTAGCTAGGTATATTATATGCCATCGGTCATATCGTGAGATATGTTGAGGGAATGTCAAGGTCTGAAGATAGAGAACAATGTCCCCATACCAGGGGTCAGACGATGAGACAAGAAAAATGTGTTCATCCACAAATGAATCAACGTGGATAGCATTCTCATCTAATCGTGGAAAATCATATATTAACTCTGCGAAGACTACGGATTTCTTAGATTTTGCAGAAGCACAATCGAGATCAAAATCTTGTAAATGACAATCCATTTATTATATTCCCCCCCCTATAATATGCCTGGTAAGGACGTATTGAAATGGATTGACATCTGCAACCACGAAAATCTTGCAAAGAAATATATAATGACACAAAATCTGGACTACGTGAATGGTAGCCAAAGCTAGCTTTTCGATGTGAGAGTAATTAAGTTCAGGATTGAGTAATGTTCAAATAAGATATTAGATGATGTGCTCATGGAGCTCATCATCCTCCTAAACTATAACCATACCAATTGTTTCCTCAGACGCAACAATATAAAGCAAGTAATCTCTACTGTAGTCAAGCGGCTTCAACAGAGGCGCTGACACCAAAGATTTCTTCAAAGCATCGAAGGAATCTTGGGCTCACTCATCCTAGATAAAAGGGGTGTCCTTCTTCAAAAGACACATGAAACCTTTAGTGATAGTGGCATAGTTCACTACAAACTGATGAAGAAAGTTATTTTTACCTTGTAAACCTTGAAGTTTTCTAATCGTGTGTAGGGGAGGCAACCAAAGTATTGCCTCAACTTTAAGTGGATCTACCATGATCCCAGTCTCAGAAACTAGAAAACCTAAAAGATGATCAGACTTAATGCAAAAGATGCACTTGTGAGGGTTCAACCAGATTCTATAATAACGACATCTTTCGAAAACAAGAAAAATGTGTATAAAGTGATCCACTCTCTTGCGATAGTGAGCAACAAGATCATCAAGGTAAGCTTAGACTATGTGTTTACCATCATGAAAAGAAAAATCCATGGCACGTTGAAAGGTTTCTTCAATGTTTCTATGGCCGAAAGGTACTTTCTGGTATGCAAAAGTACCCCAAGGACAAATAAATTTCATCTTGTGTTGATCCTCGGGTTTGATTTGAATCTGATTATATACTAAAAATCTGTCAATAAAATAAAATACTTCACTTCCCGTATAGTCGTTGAGAATATGATTGATGAAATGTGTGGGAAATTTTTCTTTAGGATAGGCCTTGTTCAGGTCACGAAAGTCCATACATACATGGATGGTTCCTTGCTTCTTAGGTACAAGAACAGGGTTGGATACCCATTCGGTCAAGGGAACCGAGTAGATGAAGGCAACATTAAGTAGCTTCTCCACCTCTGCCTTAATGGCAAGGGCCTTTCAAGGGTTGACAACTCTAAGATGTTGTCGAAGAGGTTCAACATCTGGATAAGTTTTAATCTCATGTTCGACAATACGAGGGTCGATTCCTGGCATCTCTTCATAAGACCAAGCAAATATGTCTCTGAATTCCTTGAAGAGTTCGATGTAGATAAGGATTTCTTTTGGTGAATAATCTGCACCAATATTTACATTTTCAACCTTTCTAGGGGTACGAGAGATATCTATTGTGACGGTAGGATAAATGCTCGCCATATTTCCTTCAGCATAAATTTCATGCGTATCAAGTGGAACTACAACATGACCGATTATCTCACTCAAAGTAGATCGAAAGTCATCTTGTTCGATTCTTTCAAGATCTGGGAGAAATTAAGAGCGGTGATGCATATAATCCCAAGGTTTATCAGAACCATTCATGGCTTCGATGATGGCTTCATCTGAAGTAAAATTCCCATTGAGGAAATCATGTGAACAAGACAACGAAGTTGCCCACATGGGCCTAGACATGAGATCCTCCTCGTCCATCGGCGAGGGAACAGGATCGAGATTGACGAAAGAGTCAAGAACAAATTGATACGCAATCTCTATTGCCGATAGTGGCATGGCCATCCCAACATGTGACTAACCTTCACAACATGAAATCGGGGAATGTAGGGTCCACGGGTCACTAAAATAAGAAGTGTAGAAAGGAATGGACCTCCCTATCGAGATGGGCTTACTGGACATGGCATAAACGTGATGGCTCGGTGTCGAGAAGTCGAAAGTACCCATAATGGAAGAATACATTCTGACACCAATATTCTCAGTTGTTGGTTGATAATTGTCGATCACTGGGATCAACGATCCAAGAGATGCATTACGACTAGAGAACGCAAAGGATAAATGATAGATCTTCACAATATTCCCTTCGTGTGGAAAGCAATGAGTACGAAAAGACAAATGACATGACAACAATCATAGCATAAGTCCAATTGCGACCTAGTAACAGGTTATAATCAAGAGGCGCATCAACTAAATCTACCTCCACCTCTACTGTCTTCCCACCTAACTGGACTGGAAAGGCAGGGAAAATATCGTGAGGGTGGAAGGAATGACCATCAAAGGTAGTCAACATGTTCGATGACTTGGAAATATTTAGAGAACCAAGAGCTTTCCAAAAGACTATGGACATCACACACGTAGGAGTGCCTTCATCAACAACCACACGTTTGATGGTATACTTTGAGTACTCCACATGTCTTTGGAAAGCCACATGGTAAGGCAAGCGAGGCTTAACATCTGTGACGTCAAACTTGATAGCTTTTGAGCCACTGGGTTTTAGATCTCCTAAGTTAGAGAGTAAGGCATTCCTCTATGAAGGACATGTCTGGAGTACCTATAAAGCCGACATCGCACAAGGGGTTTGACCCAGGTCCTCAAAAATAGAGTAGTTCTGGGTAGCTCTAGCATTTAGATTATGGGTAGAGCACTTAAGTACTGCTTTTGGAATATGAGGCGGTGGCTCTAATTTCTCAATCTATAAAGTCATCTCCAGAAGAGGAGGAGGAGATTCTATACTATGAATAGTTTGTTTAGAACTATAGTCTCGAGATCGGGTAGCTACACTAAATTTTTCATCGACCATATTGATACATAAATGGTATCCATCTTACGACTGTTGGTTTTGACCCCCACCAGCCGCATTTTTTTCATTTGAGGAGCTCGAGGCTAGGTGTTTATTATGTGGGAATGGATTCATCAGCACAACGAGCGATTGAGATAATATCCTTGCAACTCCTGCAAGTTTGGGGCATAAATGGGTAAGGTGATCATCTGTGTAAAGCTTACAGGGAAACTTCACCTTATTTCTTTCTAGTTTTCCCTCTCCAGTGTTACTACTAGTATTCTCATTATTATTATTGTCCTTGGGTTTATTACCACTTTTCCCACCCTTACGGTTATTACGTCCTTTCTTCTTATTCCCTCCTGGTTGTTGGTTACCATTTGGGTTAGTCGAAGATTGCACAGAATGTACATCTGTCAACTGAGTGGGATTGGAAGACACAGGCGAAGTTGGCCCTCCAAAAGACTGGATTAAGGAAAACTCTTTCAAATGGTTTTTCACCGAGTCTACAGAATTTACATTGGTGGTACCTACAATGCCATTGGCACGAGGTCTGGGATTTTGTCTCAGGTCGTAAGTTAACCGAGGTGCATCTGGAAGAAGGTGATATAACATCATAGACTGAGCATATATCAAGTCTAATTGTTGGGCTCTAAAGATTGCTTCTTCCTCAGTAGTAACCCTAGAAGTAGAAATTTCCTTTGAGATAGGAGCATGTAAAGACGTAAGAAACCATTCTAAAAGAAAGGCTATGGGTATAGGGGTCTTAATCAACCTCTTTTGTCTACGCCAATCCTGGATATGGTTCGAGATATGAGTGGTTGTATCATGGCATAAAGTCGACAACAATTCTAGGCCAACATCATAACAAATGGGAAAATGGAAGTGCTTAAGAAAGACCATCACCAACTGACTAAAAGTCCCATATGCCCCCCTAGGTAGCTCAATATACCATTTCGCAGCAACTCTGATGAGGGTGCATTGAAATAATCTAAATCTAATAGAATTGTCATTAAAGGAGTTTGATGAGCACCAAAGGTGAAAGGTAGTGATGTGATCACCAAGATCCTCTCCATTCTTACCCTCTAACTTCAAGATGTTTGAAGGAAGTTTGGTGGGGACAGGGGCAATGTAGGATCGTGACTCACAGGGTCATTCATTAATTAAACAAATCTGTCAGGTTAAGCGTGGCCAGAAAAGGCAGACGGTGTTGCGACATCTAGTCCCAACCTCTTGGGAAATATTGTGCTTGCATAATTGTAGGCCATCCAGGGTTCTGGTCAAAACCATGGCCTTGTATGGAATTATAAGGCCCTCCTATGGGATGATTCATATAAGGTTGGTTGGGCATCATTCCAGTAGGAATTTTCTGTTGAGGGTTATATAAATTTCCCCCGGGTGGATTGGATCTGGGTTGGGGGTTGTCCAAAGTGTGAAATTGACCTCCTTCGGGTGGGAATCCAGAAGATAGAGGTGGATTTTTCATGCCAAATGTATTGGTCGGAATCTGTGCTGAGAAGGTAGGGTTGTAGGACAAAACTTGAGCCGAAGCGTTTCTGCAAAGTTGGTTTCTCCACCCAAAAGTAGGAGGATTGGACCCAAGGTTAAAAGCGGGAACACCTCCCATATTGGGAGTCATTTGAGGGATTTGAGATCTACCAAATGAAAAAGGAGTGTAGGGAGTTGTAATTCCCCCAAGCCCAGTGCTAGCATTAGGGCCAGCATCTGGGATGGAGTTCGAAAACTGTGAATTGAAGTTGGGCATACCATAAGAAAATGGACTAGAAGCCATAGGGGTGGACTGAACATTGTAGCTCGGTGAGTGGCCTAGAGACCCAAAGGGGTTTGAGGCAGTAGCTTGAGCATTTAATATAGGCTGGGCCATGGTAATGATAGGTACCTCCGGTGCTACAACCATAGAGGTTGTAGGAGTCGAAGGGGTGCCATTAACTATAGTGGGTATGGGAGTCGAAGGGCTCCTAGAATTTCGAAGACTAGGTTCAGTACTAATCCTTATAGAATCACAAGTCTGAATGGTGGACGTGTGTGTACCACGTATAATAACTCTACACCTTTTAGAAAGAAAGGACACGAAATATGGTGGTAACTATAACAAGAGAAGGGACCGACGGGGAGGCTATTCCGACTACAGGATGACTTACGACTCTAAATATAAAAATATATCCTAAGGCCAACTAGTAATCAAAGAGCAAACCAAAGGTCAAATGGCCAATATGCATGCAATCAATGTAAAATGGTTGACTAGACTCCCTCCCTAAAGAAGGTATATCTTGCCCAAGAGGGGCCTAAGACTCCCTACTAAAGATCAGAGGTAACATAATGAGTTATAAGGGCCCTCGTGGGCTTAACAACCAGTCGATCAGATCTCCTTGGAGAGGTAATCCTCCATAAAGGTTGTGTGTTGTCCGACCCTTATCCGACCTAGGGTACCTGCAGAATAACCCATGCAAGTAACCTATGAGACACCTAAATCAAGCAACTAATAAAAAATTGTATAATTGATGCACATGCGAGCAGTCGTAAGTCAGGTACACCGTATGGGCAAGGTAGAAAAGCCCAAAACCTTGAAAGAACCACCTCTCAGGGAGGTAAGGGCACTAACAAGATCCCTAGAAATATCTCTGATGCTAGGAAGGTATCAGGGGGATATCCCTTCAACCAACTTCGTGCGACCTTGTTATTAACTCTGGTGTGAGTGGAGCCTCCCCATCTTACCAATTATACAATGGATTTCTCCACTCCCTGACTCAGACACATATGTTGATTTAATTGCCTTGCTGAATTTTACTCACAAATTCCTATTCCAAGGCACTAAATCCTAGGCTAGTTTGCGTACCCTAGAAAAATAAAATCTTTACTAATCAATTTTAAATTATAGCGTTGATTTTAATGGCCATGATTACTCAAAAAGGTATGGTAGTGAAACTCATGGTGTTATGACCTTGCAAGAGAAGTAAATATGAAAATAATGAAAAGTCGTAACTTTAACTTTCAATGAATGATATGCTTCTAAAAACAATGCAATTTTCGAATTAAAATTTGCAAATAAAAAAAAAAAATGCAATCTTTCAATATATGCTCTAATTTAATGATAAACACTCAAAAGACAAAAATGCCAAGCAATGCAAAATGGCTATTTTTTTTTTTTTGTCAATATATCAACACTGAAAATGCATGGACTAGAAGGTAACTTGATATATAGACCTACTGTGTATAAAAAATAGATAACTCAAGCAGGATACCAAGCAACAAAACAACCAACCCAATGCACAAGGACAATAAAAATGAAAAGATGAAGAGAAAGACTTTGCCCAAAAATTCAACCAAAAGAGGGTTTCCTGTCATCCCACAAACACTTAACAGGCACCACAGAGACCCAAGAAGGCTCAACAAGCATCAAATCCCACCCAACAAACACCAGACCAGGCAAAAAGGCAAGGCAAAATGATGTACGTGACTGTCCAGGCAAATAGAGCGTATATACACATCTTGTAGTGAGACAGCTTGCGTGTATATGCGACTGTTAAGGCAAAAGGTGTGTATATGCTTTAAAACAAGGCTAGGCAAGGGAGAAAGGCTGAAAAATTAGACCCAGAGTGAATAGGAGTTGTCAAGCAATGATGCGACAAGAACCACAATAGAAACGAGATAAATCTAAGGAGAAAAGTACTTCAAACCCTAGGATAGAAGATTAATCGCTAGTATGGTCACCAATTTTGTTACAAGGAAAATCTCTCTATGCCTAGGGTGAACCACAACAGACGGAAATGACTACAGAAATCAACTATATCCCAACAATATGTTATATAAACCAATGTGTAATGGAGATAAGAAAGAGGTCTACCTCGTCCAGATGTTCGATGATGTCCATCATTGAGCACTTTGACCCAAAGCTATATATACCTGCAATAAGTTCTCAATAAACAAGAAAAAAAAAGCATATGGTGGCAATATAAAAGGTTAGCACATTAGATAGAATAATCCATCAATATACATAACAAATACGCCCATGGATAATAATTCATATATTTTCAAGACATCACTTGGATGGGATTAGAGTATTTCTAGTAATAAATGATTATCAGAAGTGAAATATTACAGACTTTCGTGTTGACATGGTTCGAAACCGAGAAACTAAGTTCCTTCCAATAGGGCCTCCACCACTTCAATCCTCCACCAAAGGGAAGCTCATAGAAGGGAGACAATGAGGTTATCTATCAATAAGGGAAGATCTTGGGGGTTGAACACTGTGTTTAGAATTAAAGGACAAAGGGATGCAGACTCAATATGAATTAAATAATTTCTCCAAAGTAACTTTGCTCTCAAAGTTGAATTCTTTCTCCTTTTCCATAGCTCGGGATTGGCCTCTTTACAACCTTCAAAATGAAACAGAAGGGGCAAATCAAAACGTTTCTAGTATATGGAATTCCAAGGATCAGAGATATCCTATCATGACATGGAAACCCGACATTTAATTTTCATTTTTTGGCACAAATCCCAATGTACACGGGTTGTAGTGGATCAGCCTGCGTATACACTTGTTGTATAGTGTGCAAGATGCGTACAAGTGGAAAAATTCATATTTTTGTCTCTGGATTCTAGTAACAGGGAAGACAAGTCTGCATAGGGAAATGGAATAAGGCCCTCTCTGCAAGATTGCATAGGATGAGGAAAATCTTCCTCTAACACCAATGTTTCCTACTTACCCACGATATTCTTCCAATATCTCTCATTTGTTACCTAGATTTATTCCACCTTCTCTACCTCCACCTTCCTAGATACAACAACAACTTACATTGCCTTTGAACCCAAACCAACAACAAAAAATTCAACTACACCTAATCCAAACCCCCCTCAGCCTACCCCTATTCCTTCACAAACCATCCCTAATCTGAACAATAGACTTACACAACCTGTACAGAATTTCCCAACTTATGTGATAACTCCTACTTCACTGAATGAAATTCAATTAAGATCTGGGAAGGTATTGAATAAACCAAATCCAACAGTGGTTATCCAAGAAGAAGAAAAAATATATAACCAACCAGATGAAGAAGAAGACACTCATGTAAAAGAGGAAATTCCTCCTCACATTGCTCACCCATCAGAAATACCTCAGAAAATTATTCATCCACCTTATCTAGAAAGGTCACTTGTGAAGAAACCTGAGGTACCTCTAGGACATGATTTAGAAGCTGAACTAAGGAATATATGTGTAAAGATTCCCCTATTTCAAGCCATCAAAGACATTCCTTTCTATGCCAATATTGTAAGGGATATTTGCATTAAAAATCTTGGGAAGAAGAGGAAGAAGCCTCATGTTATACAGGTGGTTCAAAAACTGCCAGAATTTATATCATAAATTCTATCTAAATATAATGATCCAGGAAATCCAGTGGTGATTATAGAAATTAATTTTATTTCTTTGTAAAATACACTTATTGATATAGGAGCAACAATAAATGTTATGACCATTTACACCATGCGAATGATGCAACCAAATCACTTAAGTATAGCATAGACCCTGCTGGAATTATCATACAAATTAGTCATCAACCCAACAGGAAGTCTAGATGATGTAACAGTCACCCTAGCCTCCTGTGAATATCGTGTATAATTCTTGGTAATTCATCCAAAATATTCCAAATCTGGAAATCCATTTGTACTTGGTCGACCATGGTTAGCCATTGCTGATGCATTTATTAGTTGTCGATCTTTTGGGATGACAATTTCCAATGGGATGCACAATTAGAAACTTATTATCTTTCCTCCTGCCCTACCAACCACTTAAGTTCCGATAGGGTTGGATAATCCCTATGGGGAGGAGGACTGTGCTCAAATCTTGTTAACACTTGAGCAAGTAAAGGGAGTTCAAGAAAAAATTGAAGAACATATTTTAAGACTATTTTTAATTGATATAGAATGCATTGAATATCGTCAATCTTTTCCAGAGAATACACATATCTTCAACTTTGAATTTCAGGAGATCTGACATCCCTCCACTTCTACATTGTTCACTATATCAACAATAAATGAAGGGAAAGAGTCAGTTGTTAAGACTATTGAAATCAGTCCTGAAAAATATCTCTATATCAATTCCATCTTTGAATTAAATCAATAACACAAATTGATCCAAATGATTCAAGGACAGTCCGGTGCTTTTGCATGAGATTACTATGACATGAAAGGAATTCACCCAGATACTTGCATTCACCATATTTACACCAATGATCAAATTATACATGTTAGGCAGCCCCAAATAATAATGAATCCATCCTTAAAAGATATAGTGAAAGAAGAACTCCAAAAACTCCTACATGTCAATTTTATTTACCCTATTTCAGATAACAAGTGGGTATCCCCATCAGTAATTGTCCCTAAGAAGAATAGAAAATGGAGGATTTGTGTGGACTTTAGAGAGATGAAAAGGGATGATTTTAGGGGCTAAATTTCACTCATGGGCTAATTTTCCATGGTTTTCCCAAAAAAATATTTTCTATTCTAAAAATGATTCGCCCAAATTCTATAGGATAAAATTATTTTACTTTAAAAATCGCCAAAATTTTATACAAACTATATACATTTTTTAGAAATTTGAATATTTTTACAAAAATATCGCCAAACATTTATAGTTGGCATATGAAGGATTACTGATATCCTCCAAGGTTTCTACATTTTAAAATAAATTTCCATCCTTAAAATCATCCCTGTAGATGAACAAGGCTACCTAAATAGATTATTTTCATTTGCCTTTCATAGACCAGGTCTTGGACACCTTTTTTGGGAAGAGGTACTTTTCTTTCTTAGATGGGTTTAGTGGTTACAACCAGATCCAAATTGCACTTGAATATCAGGATAAAACCACATTTACTTGACCATGGGTTACTTATTCTTATAGGGTTCTTCCCTTTGGATTGTGGCATGCCCCTGCCACCTTTTAGAGGGATTTCCTAGCCATTTTTTTCTAATTTAACACATGACTGTGTAGAATTCTATATGTACGACTTCACAGTATATCGGGATGATTTCCAGCAAGCATTTGACAACTTGGAGAAAGTATTGATCAGGTGTAGAGAGACTAACCTTTCCCTTAGTCATGAAAAATCTAGAATGATGTTCACTAAAGGGATTGTATTGGGCCATCATATTTTCGGTACTAGAATAAGGGTAGACTCTACCAAAATTGACATTATTTCTCAAATCAAAACCCCTAGCTCACATAAATAAGTTAGAATCTTCTTAGGGCATGCTATATATTATAGGAGGCTCATTCAAAATTTTACAAACTTAGCTACCCCACTTTTCAAATTGTTAGAAAAAGAGGTTGAATTCCACTGGGATGAAAAATGTCATATTGTTTTTTAAATTTTAAAGAAAAATCTTTCAAGTGCCCCTATTTTAAGAGGGTCAAATTGGTCTCTTCCTTTTCATATCTCCATTGATGCCTCAGATACATGTTTGGGGGTTGTTCAAGGAAAAAGAGAAAACCAACTTCCTTATGATATCTACTTTGTCAGCAAACATCTATCCCCTACCGAAGTAAATTATACTATCACTGAAAAAGAAATTTTATTAGTAGTCCATGCCATTAATAAATTCAGACACTACATAATAGGGTATGAGTTTTTTGTACACACAGACCACTCAGTCATTAGGTTTGTAATGAATAAACCTGTGACAAATGCTAGAGTTACTAGATGGATATCATTATTGAAAGAATTCAATATTACTATCATTGACAAACTTGGAAGAGATAATCACATTGTTGATTTCCTATCTAGACTTATTCATACAGGTGATAATGCACCAGTGGATGACAATTTTCTGGATGAAAATTTGTTTGCTATTTCTACTTACACTGCTTGGTATGCAGATGTCGACAACTATCTTGTAACAGGAAAATGACCTCAGAATCTGTCCTCTCGAGAAAAACAAAGAATTATTCCATTGAGTGCAAATTATATGTGGCATGATGACTGCTTATATCGTACATGGCCTAATTTGGTGATCATAAGGTATCTACGGGAGGATGAGATGCATGACATCCTCAAATCCTGCCATGATGGTCCATGTGGAGGCCATTTTGTTGATAAGAAGACAACATACAAAATACTACAATCAGGCTACTATTGGCCAACTATTTTTTAAGGATGCAAAGAAGTATGTGGCTAGCTGTGATGATTGTCAGAGGATGGGGAAACCAATTGCAGTTGATGAGATGCCTCTCTAAGATCGAGTAGTAATTGAACCTTTTGAAAAATGGGCTTTGGATTTTGTAGGACCTATTAACCCTATGTATCGAAGAAAAAGGTACATACTGGTCTATACATATTATGTGACCAAATGGGTAGAGGCTAAAGATTTGTAATTTGCAAATGAACAATCTATTGTTAATTTTCTATTTGAAGAAATCTTTACTCATTTTGGTGTGCCTCGAGAAATAATGACAGACCAAGGAACCCAATTTACCTCCAATTTGGTCAAAGCTATTACTGAACAATATCAAATTAAACATAGAAAATATTCACCTTATCATCCCCAAGAAAACAAACAAGTGGAATCAACTAACAAGGTGATAGAGAATATTCTCACCAAGACAGTTCATTTACACCATAAAGAATGGGTTGATCTATTTCCTGAGGCCTTATGGGCCTACATAACAACTTGGAGAAACACAACATGCCATACACCTTATGAATTGGTGTATGGGAAGCAGGTGTTGCTTCCCATAGAATTTCAAGTAAAAAGCTTCAGGATTTCTATGCAATTGGGGATTGACTTAGATAAAGCTAAAAAAAAAAAGGATATTGCAGCTGAATGAGCTTGATGAAATCAGAGAGGATGCTCTTTAGAGGAATACACTCATTCAATAACAAAGGACTAAATGGCATGATAAGTACATCAAGAAGAAATCTTTTCAGCCAGGTGATTGGGCCCCGTTGTATGACAGTAGGTTCAAGAATTTCAATGGTAAATTGTCCACTCGATGGTTGGGACCCTATGAAGTAGACACAGTTTCCGACAATGGTTCAGTTAAGATAAAAAATATTGATGAAGATCAGACTTTCTTTGTCATAAATGGACATCGATTGAAATTTTATCATAAGCCTTTATCTGACAAGGATTTTATCAAACATGTTCTTCAAAATTCTAAAATGCAACTGGTTAGCAAGGGGCGTTCTCCTCCTTCTAATCCACCACTGTAAGTTTTTTTCTACGATTTAATTTAAGTTTGTACATATATGTATATAGGTGTATTGTTAGATATTTATTTTGGTGTTACTAACAAGAGAAAATGCTAATTGTGTTCTCATGTAGATAAGCAATAAGGAGGACATCTTCCAGGTGTACGTTTATTCATTTATCTAGCCCTGGTAGATTACTTCTAGAAAAAGAGTCTAATGGAGTTTTCTTTAAGTTTTTCAGACTCCTAAAAATTGAAAATACTAGCAAGTAGGAATTGGACTGGGCTCAAGAAAAATCCACGAGCAGTAGATAGAGTTTTCTTTAAGTTTTTTAGACTCCTAAAAATTGAAAACATATGCGAGTAGGAACTGGCTTGGGCTCGAGAAAAATCCACAGGACAATAGATGGATTTTTCTTTAAGTTTTTCAAACTCCTAAAAATTGAAAACATCGATGAGCATAAAATGGTCCGGGCTCGAGAAAAATCCACAAGACATTAGATGGAGTTTTCTTTAATTTTTTCGGACTCCTTAAAATTGAAAGCATTGGCGAGCATTAACTGATCTGGGTTCGAGAAAAATCCACAGGATATTAGTAGTTAGGTTTTCCTTTCCAATAAAATGGAAGTGGAAACAAAAGAAGTGGTTAGTCTGGTTCCAAAAAGAGGAGGTTTTTTCATCTCAACATGAGGTTTTCCAACTACAATTGCGTTGTTGTTACATATCTTCGAGCCCAATCATTCAATTATTTTGCCTCATTTTATGACACTTCTACTGCAATTTCAACATTCCTATACCAGTGTGTTGTTTGTAGTTTTTCCAGCATGATACTTTAGCAGAACAAATTCACATGCAACATCAGTAAGTTGCAGCACCTACTCCATCTTGACCCTCATAACATGATAAGCTACAAAGAGAATCCTACAAGATTCAAGTTTCAAGACTATACATTCAGGTACCCTATCAAAACTTCATCCGGTACTGGAGAAAATCTTCATGTGTTCATCTAGTACTGGAGAAGACTCCCTGTGTTGGTCCCTTACTAAGCCCGTGATCCAGTACTGATGGTGGAATTTTGGTAAAACATTTCCTATACTTGATATTTTCCTTTTTTTACAAAGCACACTTAAGGTAATGGAGGTATGATGTAACACCCTTATTTCCCCCAAATTGTAATTAATAATTAATTAGGATTACCATGTTGTGGCATGGGAACAATGTTAATTTATTATTGATTGATTTGCCAATAACTTACTATGGGGGTGCAGCCTTGAAAGTACTAGCCATGATATCACTAGAGGAAAGAATATAAAAACTATAAGAAAAGGTTCATTATATCAAATAACCCCAACTTTCCCTTTGATGAGGATAATAAACCTCCTTCAGATCCCAAGGAGAGAAATCAGTTAATGAAGAAATGACCAGTGGTTGAATTATCAACCACCCCCATGAATGGAACCATGGTATAGTTGTAGGATGTCAGCCCAAAGTACCACAGGGTCCTGTGGACCCAGAATAGACCCGGGGTTTCTTTCTAACATAAGGAATTGGATAGGAGGAATGTGTCTGCAAGTCATGCAAGAGGATATGAAGAGAAGAGTGGAGAATGCGAGGATGATGATTTTCGTCAAATAGAGAATGAGAAAAATACCACGAGATCGATTTTGAGGAAGCATCTGATAAACCTCGTCGAGGCTATGAAATATAGATAGATCTCTGAGAGTATGAAGAGAACAAGACCAGAGAAGAAAGTCGTGAGCTTGATGCTGAGGGAGCATCTGATAAATCTTGCAGAAGATGAAAAAGGGAAAGGATCAATGAGAGTTGGCATAAACTCCCTGGTGATATCATGGCTTGGAACGGGGGTGGCCACAGTGATAAGAATGAATTCCTTTGAGCCTATGGTTGGGTGGAAGGACAAACACCCACAATCAGTTAGTTGGACACCACCTGTAATAGATAAGTAATTTTATATCTTGTGTATTTAAGTGGTAACTATGAATTAGGGTTGGATACTCTATGAATGTTGTAGGGATGGATATGTATGCTTAATGGTTATATTGTATCCCTTCAATTCTTATTAATTGTGTATTTAAGAAAATAAGAGATTCTATGGCTTGTACATGTAAATGCTTGAGCCCTATGGTGGCTCAAGTTAAAATAAATGAACTGTGAGTTTGTCGATCTTGGGCATAGTTTCATGTTTTTATGTCGACACTCCCTGTCGTTATGAGTCTCTTGGAGGAAGGAGTCTGTTAATATTAGGAGAGGTAGTGCACATATGCACTAGATAATTGCAAGGTAGGTAGAGACTAAGAACATATTAAGTTCTAGAGTTGATGAATGAGTTCAAGGGGTGCACGGAAGAATTCTTCTAAGTGTTAAGTTCAAGAGAAAGAGTGCAAAGATATTAAGCCTTTCAAAGCTAACAAACCTTAGGAAGAATAGTAATATTGAAGTATTGAAAGGGAAGGTTCCTTTGTTTGGAAGATGAACAAATGAGATCTGTTCGAGAAGATCCAAGGTATGTTCTGACTATTGGATATGGGAAAGAGTGTGGGATTTGGGAAAGAGTGTGGGATTTAACCCCTTGAGTCCTTCAGAGTTCATGATTTTGACGAATTGAGCGAGTTCGTCGTAAGTGAGGTAAAATCCCTGAAGTCATGAATTCTTGAAGTTAATCTGGGGCTTAGATCTAAGAATGCCCAGGATCCATCCCGACCATTAGATCTATGATGTATTCAGTCTGGCATTTACCACTTGAGGAGAATAGAGGCTTAGTAATGCCAAAACTCTCAAAGAAAAAAGTAGTGAACTAATGTGGATCGTGGATCTATGGATCCTTCAGGACCCCTCTCGATTGTTTGATCGAGGGAATGCGGGTATTGCGTAGAGATTATATGGGGACTCATGTGTCGAGTGACGAAAATTCCAGGTGTCCTGCTTGGAATGGCACACACTAGGGTATTAATAGGTGGTTATCTGTGAGTTCATTTGGAAATCGGCGGTGTGACAGAGTTCATCTGTACCATCGATCTGAGAGAGAGGATATGTGGAGGAAATTTGTCGACTTCGGGTGAAATTACTCCTGGAGAAAACAAGTGTGGAGTGGTTGAATCTCCCAAACATCAAAGTACTAAAGTAAATCAGGGTTGTCGAAATCCTTGAGGACACGCGACATCAGATCGTGAACTTCAAAGGTTTTCCACTCCAAAGGATTCACGTGGCAGTCTCCTTGGCGCATGTTGTCTTGGCGTCTGGTCATAGCCCACGTTCATATGCAAGTATATTCGGATTAAAGAACTTGAAGAACTTGGGAGAGGATATCTCCCATATCTAAGCTTGTTTTGGAGCATGGAAATCGTGGATGGAAATCTCTGGAAGAGCCGAGTGGAATAGAGACCCTGAATGAGGGTATTGATTCTCCTAAGAAGAGTGAAATTTTGAGTCTCCACTGTGGGTTGTTAAAATTTGGTATTAGTGCATGGTTACAACACTTGGCTTGCTTGGGCTCATGCACGAGTCGTATGAAAATATTTCTGTAGGAATTTAAGGGGTAACAACCTGTCTTACCGCATTTCTAAGAGGCGTAGAAAACCCTTACTGAAGAGAGGAATGAAATCCTTTATTGTTAATAGATGTTTTGGAAATTGGAACTGTATGTTGCTAATTGTAATATACCAGATATAAAATGTATGCAGAACAGAAATAAAATGCTAGAAATGGCATAATAACAACAATATAACTAGAACATTCACCACAATAGCACTGAAATGATAAGAGAATAATAACATAAATAACACTTTGAATCTGAAAGCAATGTTCACGGGCCTCTTCGAGTGGGAAACCTCCAGTTGAGTAGAGCTCTATTACAATAATATCTAAGATAGGGTTCTCATACCCTCGACTCCTATTTATACTAAAAAGAACCATCTAGAGGAAGATCCTTCTGGAAGCAGAAGCTTCTATTAGGTATTCTTACATCCACCTTATTCTATTTCATTGAAATGCCTTATTAATATTGACTTTTATTACATCTGAATATATTTTTCTATCTATGTGCAGGTTAGGACCCTAACATGTTCGCCCCCTTAAAAACAACCTTGTTCTCAAGGCTTGAGATGAGGAAATTGTTGCAGAATGGTAGCTGGTTCCCAAGTGGCATCTGCTAGAGTTGTATATTTCCACTGGACTAGCACTTCCTTGATGGTTCTCTGATGTAGGCGATGCTCATGCTGGTCCAAAACTGCTTCTGGTTGTAGCCAAATGGATCCTTCTTCATCTAACTCTCAAAGGTTGGTTTGAATTTAGCACTTAGCTCCAATCACCTTCTTTAAGCATGAAACATGAAAAATGGGATGTAGCTTCGAATGGCTAGGAAAAGATAACTGATAGGCTACTTGTCCCACATGCTTGAGAATGGTATAAGGACCATAAAATTTGGGCGCTAGCTTCTGAAAATTCTTTTCCTTGAGGGAAGTTTTCTTATAAGGTTGCAGTCAAAGAAACACCTAATCCCCTTCTGCAAATTGACATTCAGAGTGACCTTGATCTGCTTGTTTCTTCATGCAATTTTGTGTCATGACCAAATTATCTTTGAGGTTACGAAAAATAGCCTCTCAAGTTATAAGTGTTAGTTCAAATTCCTGGACCTTCGAGGCACCCGGTAAGTATGAGAGAACTGAAGGTGGCTTGTGTCCATATACCTCTTCAAAAGGAGTCATGTGTGTATCTATATGGTATGAAGTGTTGTACCACCATTTAACTAGGGGTAACCATTGAGCCCACTGATTTTTCCTTTTTAAGAAAAAACACCTCAAATATGTTTCCAAACACTTGTTGACAAATTCCGTTTGGCCATCATTCTAGGGATGATAAGTTGTGCTGAGATGCAATTTGGTGCCTTGTATCTTGAATAGTTCTTGCCAAAAATTGCTTGTGAAATTTGGGTCGCGATCAGAAACAATAGAGTGTGGCATGCCATGAAGCTTGAAAACCTGATCCATGAAAATTTAAGCCACCGGGGATGCTGTAAACGGGTGTTGAAGGGCATGGAAATGAGCATACTTGGAAAGACGATCAACAACCACCATGATGATTGATTTATTTCCCGATTTGGGTAAGCCGATAATAAAATCCATAGAGATATCCTTCCAAATAGCAGGTGGAATCGGAAGCAGTTGTAGAGTGCCTGGAGATTTGACTGTTTCTCCCTTGTTGCATTGACACACATCACATTCAGTGACAAAATTACAAATGTCATGTTTCATACCATCCCAGAAAAATGAACATTTGACCTTGTCATAGGTTTTGGTGAGCCCAGAGTGTCTTGTTGTGGGTGTAGCATGAAGTTTAGAAAGTACCATGGATTTAAGCTTTGATTGTTTACTTAAATACAAATGGACTTTATATCGAAGCTCATCATGGAGCCAAGAGTACCCTGAGGAAGCTCGAGCATTAGATTGCAATTGTTGGATCAACTGTGAACTTTTTGGATCTTGTAGCCATTCCTGGTGAATGGCTTAGAGTCAATGTGGTACAATGAATGAAAGAGAAAAAAGGGATCCTTAATATTCATATTTGCGGGAAAGTGCATATGCAACCATATTGTCTTTGTCTTTCTTGTAAATGATCTCATAATCATATCCAAAGAGCTTAGTCACCCATTTTTGTTGTTCTGGGGAGGAAATGTGTTGTTCCAAAAAATACTTGAGGCTTTGATGGTCTGTCTTAATTTGGAAATGTTGCCCCAATAGATAAGAGCGCCACAGATCAACGACATGCAGAATAGACAATATTTCGTTTTCATAGATGGATTTTCCCATATTTATTTCAGATAGTTTCTTGCTGGTAAAGGCCAATGCTCGACCCTCTTGCATAAGGACAACACAAATTCCTTTCCCTGAGGCATCACATTCCAACACAAAGGTCTTTGTGAAATCGGGAAGGGTGAGGACTGGAGTGGTGCACATGGCCATCTTCAAGGTTTGAAAATATTGAGCAGCAGCTAGAGTCCAAGTGAAAGAGTTATTTTTTAGGAGAGCAATGAGAGGTGCTGCAATATTCCCATAATTCTTAACAAACTTGCGATAATACCCTGCTAAGCCCAGAAATCCATGCAAGATATTAAGAGTATTTGGGTGAGTCCATCCTTGCATAGCTTCAATCTTTTTAGGATCAACACTAGCACCATCCTTGCCAACCAGATGACCCAAGTATTCTATTTCTGAGGCGCCAAAAACACATTTAGACTGTTTTAGGAAAAGTTGGTACTGAGAGAGTAGATGGATAACTCAATCCACATGAGCAAGATGGTATGCCTAGTTTTTGCTATAGATGAGGATATCGTCAAAGAAAACTAAGAAAAAATGGTGGAGAAAAGGACAGAAGACATGATTCATGAGGCTTTGGAAGGTGGAGGGGGCATTACACAAGCCAAAGGGCATGACCAAAAACTCATAGTGGCCCTCATGAGTTATAAAGGCATTCTTGGTAATGTTTGCCTCTTTCATACGTATCTGGTGGTAGCCTGAACGATGATCTAGTTTAGTGAAGAATTGGGCGCCACTCAATTCATCCAAGAGATCATCAATGACAGGAATGGGGAATTTGTCTTTGATGGTAAGTTTGTTGAGGGCACAGAATTCAGGACACATTCACCAAGAACCTTCTTTCTTTAGAACCATGACCATATGAGAAGAGTAGGGGCTCGTACTAGTGTGGATAACGCCTTCATTAAGTATTTCATGGACCATTTTCTCAATTTCATTTTTTTTGGAAAAGGGGTGATGATATAAACGGATATTGGGAGGAAGGCTTTCAGGTACAATGGGAATGGAATGATCATGAACACCATGGGAAGGAGGGAGTCCTTGGGGAGTGGAAAAGACCAATTGATGTTTAGAAAGGATGGCTTGGAGGTATTGTGGGACCCAGGGTGTCTCTGTTGCTTGTATGGCATGGAGTTGGGCGATAACACCAGAATGCCCTTTTTTGAGAATATTTTCCATGCGATGGGAACTAATGATCTCAGGTGAACTGATGGTGATGCCTTGCAACTTATATTGGTGGCCCTCCTGGTCGAATTGCATGGTTAAGTCTTTAAAATCCATGAGAATCAGACCCAAATTCCATAGCCATTCTACACCCAACACAATGTCACAACCTCCCATGTCGACAGAAAACATATGGGATTTCAGGTGGTAGTCACCAATTTGGAGATGCACATTTTCATAATGCCGTCCACATTTCATGGAACCACCATTAGCAATCATGATTTGGAAATTATTCATGGAATGGACGTAGCAATGAGTTTCTTGGGCAATGTGGCGATGAATAAAATTATGGGTGTTGCCACTATCTACCAGAATGATCACCCTCCGATGCTTGATGTAACTGATTAGCTTGAGGTTTTGGGGAGTAGAGAAGCCAGTGAGAGCATTGTGGGAAATGACTGGTTCTACTTCGGGAGGGTCTGAGGGAGGGGTTATGTCAGTGGATTCAGGTGACTCGGACATAAGGGGAGTTTCTACATCCTCTTCTGAAATATCCTGGGAGATGGACATAAAAAGATTTTGTTCTTTACACTTGTGGGCCAATAAATATTTTCCATCATAGTTATAACAAAGGCCTTTGAGTTGGCATTCATCCATTTCAGCCCTGGTCAATTTTTGGATCTTTAGTGGAGCAAAGGGAGTAGTGGGATTTACTGGTTTAGGGTGAGGGATAAAGGAGGGTTTTCAGTTTTGAGAAGATACAACCTGTTGTTCTTATTTAGATATTTTAGTAGCCTCCACCCAACTCTAAGGTCGAGCCATGAGAACATGAGCCCGAATATCATCCTTGAGGGTGCTGATAAAACACTCTTGGAAAAAGACATTAGACATGCCCTTTGTTCTAAAATCTAAGTGCTCAAAGGCAGTTATAAAGTCTTCTAGTGTTCCTAATTGCTTCGACTTTGTCAAACGGCCCAAATGGTTGTCAAAGCATTCATAAAGCTCTGCCACAAAGTGTGTCCAAGAAATATGCCCTTGACGAGAAGTTTTTCTCCATTGCCACCATTGCCACCATGCTTGATCTAGATGGAGAACACCATACTATAGTTTGTTCAAGTCATATGTAATGTTGTATAAAGAGAAATAATGCTCCATTTGGGTTACCCAACCAGTGGGATCTGAGCCATCAAATCTGGTCACATCCACCCACAGAAGGCGTAGTTCAGGTTGAAAGTGATGGTTCTGAAATTTATGGGAATGAGAGGAATGGTCACCTTCAATATGTGGAGGTGAGGAAGAGGAAGGGTTATCTGTAGAGATATGCAGTTTGGTGTAGAATGTCAAAAAGATTGATTCAAGATGGGTGGTGAGGTCTTGTTTGATTTCCTCCATTGAGGACTACATGGTTGTATTGATAGCGACAACATTGGCACTGGGTTTTTCACTTCTTGTTGGGTTTCGATGAGACCAGATTGCAAGGTGTTGAAGTGAGCTTCCAAGTCTTGGCTACGGGTATGGGCCATGAGGATGGGGGAACTAAAAAGGCGTGGGCAGGGTAAGAAAAAATTCCGAAAAATGATATGGATGAATGTGATAAGGGAGAAGAGATGAATCCAATGGAATAGGTCTTAAATATTGGTGAAAAAATTTCCAGACCTTTTTTTTATTTTTTATACACCTGCGGAGTTATACTCCAGTCTGAAGAATACTGCAAAGAGGAAATGCCCAAATGCTTAACCAGAAAGAAATGTGTATTTACTTGGAAACCCGAACACAGTTGTGTGGCAATAGATATTGTATTTTTTAAATTGTTTATGTTTCTATCCCCAATGGTTAGGTATTCAAGGGTTCTACAGACAAGGGTTTTCCCTGTGCTATAGCTCTCTGATATACGTGCCGGGTCCAACAATAGTACTCCACCCAATATCTTAGGGCACTAACTAAGGAGGATAGACCGTACCCTTATTTGTACTACCCGACTACCCAGGTACTACAGAGTATCTTCCCAAGTGTTGTTCTCGGTGACACTATAGAAGTCAGGTGACCAATCGGTTTATCTAAAGAGGGCTTCAGGTAATCTAGGCCAATCTATACACAGGTGTTTTCGGATGCACTACCTCTCAAAGGGGTACCAATAGGGGTTACAAGGGTGGAAAATAGATGTGTGCTTAAGTACCACTTGTATTTCCTGCATGTATGAATCCCTCAACTGCGGGTTTATGCGCATAATGACAAATCTTTGTGGCTTCAAGATGTTGGAATATGTCTCTACCCTGGAAAAAAAAATTAACCCACACTTTCTGCCGAGGAAATTTCTCTGATACCACTTGTAATATATCAGATATAAAATGTATGCATAACAGAAATAAAATGCTAGAAATGGTAGAGTAAAAACAATATAACCAGAACATTCACCACAATAGCACTGGAATGATAAGAGAGTAATAGCAGAAATAACACTTTGAATCTGAAAGCAATGTTCACGGGCCTCTTCGAGGGGGAAACTCCAGTTGATATGAGCTCTATTACAATAATATCCAAGCTAGGGTTCTCATACCCTCGACTCCTATTTATACTAAAAAGAAGCATCTAGAGGAAGATCCTTCTAGAAGCGAAAGCTTCTATTAGGTCTTCTTACATCTGCCTTATTCTATTTTATTGAAATGCCTTATTAATATTGACCTTTATTACATCTGAATATGTTGTTCTACCTATGTGCGAGTTAGGATCCTAACACTAATATTTCCAAATAAAGAAGTTGAATTCATTGTGCAATTGTACATGTTGTTGTACAGTCATAAGATTTGGTTACCAAGGCTAAGATGAGCCTGTCAAGAATGTTACTGCCAAACATAAATCATCTGCATAAGTTCCTTGAGTAGAAGAATGTAGATTTAAAATACAGTTGGGATTTTACCCAATGATATTGAATCATGCTAGTTTGTGACAAAGGAAGCCTAACATTTCTTGGGAAATGATATTTGATCCTACAGGAATGGGATTATGAGGAAGAACACTCATATTTAAAATAAAATAGCAATGTGAATGGATGGAGAGGATCTGTAGCAATAATGATTATTGCTTTAATGAAGGGTTAAACCTAGTATAGGTGTCTAACTCTTCACAATCAAAGGAATGAGTCTGGTGACCATTCCCTAAAAAGGGAGAGCATGCACAACTCTCGGGTTTCAAAGTGGACAGAGAAATGGATTTTGTTTCTAGGTACATGAATTAATGGACATGGAGTGATTTAGTGAGAAATCATCACAGCCATGTCCATTAATTCACTAAAACCATGTCCATTAATTAATGGAAATATGGAGTGATTTAGTGAGAAATCATCACAGCCTCCCTTGCTTGGTGGATAGGAAATGAATCTTCCAGAGTTCTCGTGGGGGTAGGAGAGTGGCCTCTATCCCTAGCTATGTTGAATGGAAGGAGGAATTCTAGGTGTAATGGTCAAGACCGATCATGACCTAAAGGTACTCTAGATTTCTAAACTAGGATACTTAGTAAGCAATATAATTCGAAATTGCATTTGGGCTTTAAGGGAATAGTCCAAATGGTAATAAACATTAAATTGTTAAAATTAAGATAAATTGGTTGACTAAATGTTGATCCTGTATGTGGTAAAGGAAGTGTTGGGGCACTTCTAGAATCCCAATGGGTCAGATTGACATCCACTAGTGGATGGTAGCCATATAGGTATAGTTGGAAGCTATTTTGGCTGATTTTGTTACCTTGGGCATGGTTATAATTGCCCATATTGTATTTATAAGTTAGGTAGTGTTCCAGGGAGGTTGAGGAAAGAGTGTTTTCCTACTAGTTGTTATCGTATGAAAAGGGAGGCTAGTTATGACTATGTTTGATTCAACTTCCATGTGGATGTCATGTGAATGACTGCAAGCTCTCAACTGAGAGGGAAACCCATTGTTGAGTATCCCAATGAGGCTTTTCATAAGAATTGAAGCAATATCCTTGGAGGAGGGTCTAGAAGTTTGAGATGCACATGTGCATGCATGACATGGAAAGGGTGCAACAATGATCCTGCATGATGAATGTTTGGTTAGGTTTGTGTATGTTTATGCTTGAATGCATGGATTTAATGCATTGTGAATATTCTTGATATGCAGCCTGATAGTAACACCAGTTAGGTATGAATGATATTAAACATGAAAGTGATGCACATGGATGATGTAAGGATATATGTATACTAAAGGCACAGTATGGCTGCCTTGATGAGTGATATGTAACGCAAGAATTTCACTTTCCAGTATTAAGTGAATACCATGGATGCATGGTTGACTCCATTTTGAAGAGTCATGAATTTTTTGTTTTGAGTGATATCTTAAGGGGAATGCACTCCATTCCCTCGAGAGAGATGAGTATAAATAAATGAAAGAGTAAATGAGTAAGGATGGTTTGTTGTCAGGATAAGAGGAAAATGATTATGCCTTGAGGATCACATAAGAATGAGTTTGAACAGTCATGAGTTAACTAATCTTAGAATAGAGATATATGTAGGTTGTGATATATACCCATGGCAGCTACACACAAACTTTTGATTATGCATATGGTTACGTACAACATGGATGTAAGTTAACAAAACCAGAATATGTATGGATACATAATTTGGGTGCATGACAAAGATGCATGTTTATATTCCTTATGAAATATTTGGTAGGCAGCTAAAGCTAACTCAAGGCCGAGGCCATCATAGATAGTGATGAACTTGAAATAAGGAAGTTGCATGATGAGGGATTTTCCTTTGGAAGAACTATGTGAATAATTTGTGAGGAGATCAGAGTCACAACCTTAATAACTGTTGAGAACTAAGAAGTGAGATAAAAGATTGTGTGTGTGTGTGTGTGTGTGTGTGTGTGTGTGTGTGTATAAGAATCTTGGATTACATTTTTGAAAGCATCATGTACTGAATAGAATACTAATGAATGAATAAATGAGTATGTTTTCTTGAATACGATTGGTTGAAGACATGTTAAGAAAAGGAAGATGTATGCCTCAGATACCCAAGTAGAGTACAAGATTCAGGAAGAAAATCCTAATCGAATAAAGATACTCAAGAACCCGACAGAAGAGATGAATGTGAGCCGATCATCGGAGGGAAGACCGATCGTAGTCATCAAATCGACTTCACTATCCACCAGAATTAATGGATCAAACACCAGTCATTCGATTAGATCGACGGTTGGGGATCATTTTAGAGTGAGAAGGTGGAATTAACAAACGTGCTAATGCACAAGAAGAAATCAACCAGCGTCATTGATCTCGTCAGGGTGGATAATCAATGACCACGATTAAAAGAGTTGGGTGAGAAATTTTCGGATTTGCGGAGATTGAACTCTCTGATAAACAAAGAGCATATTGGGATTCTACAATCACTCGGAACCATCGATTTGTGAATGATCAATGGGTGAACTTGCAAGGAACCCACGCATTAATGTTGCGTAAAACTCATACTGTGATTAGGTTCTGTGGTTGAATTTAGCACATCGAAGCCCTATTCTCAATCTAAATTCTCTGTCAAACACTTTTGTGTTGGAATTATTATTATCTGGAAATCGTGTGGTTAAAATTGATCGAGGGCTATGATCGACATCCCACGATCATTGCGGAGATGGCATATGCACATGGGTTAACATCGAGACCTGTACCCATAATTTAAATTAAATATAGATTTGTTATGAGTTTGGGATCCGATCGTAGATCGGATGACCCATGTTCATTGTGGAGATCAGAAGGAGAAATAAATCATGAGCTAGTTGAGGCTCCACAATCCCTTGCAACTGTTGGATCTGGGGAAAAATGGAGCTACACCATCGATTTGCAGAAAAGGGGTTTATCTAGGATCATAGCACCTCAAAATACTAAAGCTGACGTCAAAACTCTCAGTCGCATGGAGAGAAAACAAAATTCGTCCGAGCCAGTCAAGGAAGATAGAGTTTAACACTCTGCCTTAGACTGTGGTCATGAGGACTGGTTCTATGGGAATAAAGGTGCTCATATCTAGCACATTGCATGGAATTGCTTCGAGGATGTGCATGTTTGAATGAAAGGAAGACAATGAACATTCCATTGAGGAAGGAGGACCTTCCGAAAATTTTCTACACATCATATGGATGTCAAAGGAATGCTTAAAGGCATTCATGTGAAACATTGAGATCTTGAATGAGCATATTAGGGATTTGATCGATTCAGAGCAAAAAATATGGTTCTGCTAAAATAATAAATATGGACAAAGAGTCCATATGGTAATAAGTCGGTTGAATTCAAACACACCTTGGCAAGAGTCCCTAACCTGAAAAGTGATAACCTAAAATCAATGCAAGGGTGCATTAGGTATGAATGTGGCCACGAATGTTGGCACATTCATTAAAGTCAATTGGTATCTAAATTTCATTTTGAAAAGTTGATATATTGAACTGATGCATGTGTAAGGAATGAAATTTCCTTTTTCTTGTATCATCAAATAGATAAAAGCTATTTGACTGTTAGCATGCACAATTTAAAGAATTGTTTGTGGTGAAATTATAAAGGTGCAATGAAAATATATGTGCATGTGAAACTAATAATGTTTTTGGTTGATTGAATTTTAAAGTGCAGAAAGCAAAGGGGTCTTGGATATGGCAACGTTATAAACCCATAAAGAAGACCAATTGCCTGCTGAGCCAAACCTCTATGGGAAGGAAAGTCCCATTATTATGAATATGGTTCTTGTGCGAAACAAATATGAAAACAAAATGTGGAATTTGGAAATATGTGGGTGATAGATTGACAAGAAAATTTTGAATTTAAAATTTATGATGATGTCTCACGAATTTTTGTATGCATGTGATACAAGTGAGAAGAAAAGATCTTTCCAGAAAGGACAGATGAAGGCTTTCAAGCTGTAAAAGAATGAAAATGGCTACTGTTGAGCCATGAGAACCCCGTGGTAAGCCACGATCACCTAGAATATGTTGTGTTGAGGTAACAGAAGCCAGAGGGTTTCCTCGACAGATAAAGTCGGAGGGACGCCACTACTGTAAGGCTCGATAAAGTCTATGAAATTATTTCTGTTGAGAAAACCTTGGCAAGGAAATATGGATCACCCGAGGAACTGTATAGCAAAGAAGGGGATGCCTGAGCCTAGGCCCAGAAGGTGACTGACCTCAAGGAAGAGGAGACCTTGATAGTTCTTATAAACTATTGGGATCATGCACATGATGGGTAGTTCTTTGTGTGTAAGAAAACCTTGGCAAGGCAAGATGGATCACCCGAAGAACTATATAACAGAGAAGGGGATACCTGAGCCTAGGCCTGGAGGATCAGTGACAGCAAGGAAGAGGAGACACTGATAGTTCTTGTAAACTATTGGGATCATGCACACCATGGGTATGTCAAGGAAAACAGTGACCTTGGATAACAAGACAACCATGTGGATAGAAATCCACAAACTGCACAGATAATTATTGTCCTAGATTAGGAAATTTTCTTAGAAATTTTATGCAACAGTAAAAAAATTTCACATGAGACTATGATTAATGTGCTTGTTGTCCAAGAATTATCGAAAGAAGGTGACGAAGATTAAGGGTCTGAAAAAGGATCTGACCGAGAAAGAAGGTCAAGAATTCTAAAGTGGTTGAGTGAGAAAGGCATGACAGGTTTTACTGAGAAAGAACAATGAGGACGATGTTCCCTTTTTAAGGGGGAGGCGATTGTAACACCCTTGTTTCCCCCAACTTGCAATTAATCATTAATTAGGATTACCAAGATGTGGCATGGGAATAGTGTTAATGTATTATTGTTTGAGTTGCTAATAACCGATTGTGGGAGTGAAGCCTTGAAAGTACTAGCCATAATATCACTAGAGGAAAGAATGTGAAAACTATAAGAGAAGCTTCATTATATCAAATAACCCCAAATTTCCCTTTGATGAAGATAATAAACCTCCTTCAGATCCCAAGGAGAGAAATCAGTTAATGAAGAAAGGACCAGTGGTTGAATTATCAACCACCCCCATGAATGTAAGCATGGTCTAGTTGTAGGATGTCAGCCTAAAGTACCACAGGGTCCTGCGTACCCAGAATGGACCCAAGGTTTCTTTCTAAAAAAAGGAATTGAATAGGAGGAATGTGTGTGCAAGGCATGCAAGAGGATATGAAGAGAAGAGTGGAGAATGCAAGGATGATAATTTTCAGCAAGTAGAGAATGAGAAAAAGGCCACAATGTTGATGTTGAGGAAGCATATGATAAACCTCGTCGAGGCCATGACAGAAAGAGAAATCTCTGAGAGTATGCAGAGAATGGGACCTGAGTAGAAGGCCACGATATTGATGCTGAGGAATCATTTGATAAACCTCGCAGAAGATGTGAAATGAAAAGGATCAATGAGAGTTGGCATAAACTCCCTGGTGATATCATGGCTTGGCACGGGGGTGGCTAGAGTGATAAGAATGAATGCCTCTAAGCCTATGATTGGGTGGAAGGACGAAAACCCATAGTCAGTTAGTTGGCCACCACTTGTAATAGATAAGTAATCTTATATCCTATGTATTTATGTGGTAACTGTGAATTAGGGTTGGATATTCTATGAATTTTGCAGGGATGGACATGCTTTCTTAATGGTTATAATGTATCCCTTCAATTCTGCCTAATTGTGTATTTAAGAAAATAAGAAATCATTTGGCTTGTACACGTAAATGATTGAGCCTTGTGGTGGCTCAAGTTAAAATAAATGAACTGTGAGTTCGTCGATATTGGGCATAGTTTCACGTGTGCATGTCGACACTCCGAGTCATTATGTGTCTCCTAGAGGAAGGAGTTTGTTAAGATCAGAAGAGGTAGTGCACATATGCACAGGCTCTCTATGAGGTGGGTAGAGACCGAGAACCTTTTAAGTTCTACATTTGATGAATGAGTGCAAGGGGTGCGCGAAAGATTTCTTCTAAGTGTTAGGTTCAAGAGAAAGAGTGGAAATATCATAAGCCTTTTAGAGATAACAAAGCTCAGGAAGAATACCGAGATTGAAGTATTGAAAGGGAAGGTTTATTTTTTGGAAGACGAACAAACGAGATCTATTCGGGAAGAGCCAAGGTCTATTGTGACCATTGGATATAGGAAAGAGCATGGGAGTTAACCCCTTGAGTCCTTCGAACTTCACGAGTTCGACGAATTGAGAGAGTTCATCGTAAGGGAGGTAAAATTCCTGAAGTCTCAAAGTCCTGAAGTTAATCTGGGCCTTAGATCTAAGAATTCCTGGGAGCCATCCCGACCATCATATCTATGAGGTAGTCATTTCAGAGTTGACCGCTTCGGGAGAATAAAGGCTTAGTAATGCCAAAACTCCCAAAGAACGAAGTAGCGAAGTAATGTGGACCATGGATATATGGATCCTTCGGGACCCCTCTCAACCGTTCGATCGAGGGAATGTGGATATTACGTCTAGAGTACGTGGGGACCCATGTTTCGAGTGATGATGATGCTAGGTGTCACGCTCGGAGTGGCACACACTGGGGTATTAAGAGGTGGTTACTCATGAGTTCCTTTGTAAATCCACGAAGTGACAGAGTCTATCTCTACCATCAATCTGAGAGAGAGGATATGTGGAGGAAATTCCTCGAATTCAGGTGAAATTACTTCAAGAGAAAACGAGTGTGGAAATATTGAAACTTCTAAATGCCGAAGTCCCAAAGAAAATCAGGGCCCTTGAAATCCCTGAGGACACGCAGTGTCAAATCATGAACTTTAGAGGTTTTCCACTCTGGAGGATTCACGTGGTGGTCGCCTTGGCGCATGTTGTCTTGGATTCTGGTCATAACCCACGGTCATATGCAAGTATAGTGGGATGAAAGAGCCTGAAGAACTTGGGAGAGTATATCTACTAGCTCTGAGCTCGTTTTGGAGCATGGAGATCGTGGCTAGAAATTTCTGGAAGAGTCAAATGGAATAAATACCCCAAATGAGGGTATTGATTCTCCTAAGAAGAGAAAAATTTTGAGTCTCCACCATGGGTGTGTTACATATGAGCTCATTATTTTATTACTTTTATTAAGAATCATATTAACTTTGTGCTAAATATATGGTTACTCTCATGAACCTTTGTTACCTTAAGTCGTTAAATATCCCTATCATTATCTTCTGAAATATTTATGTTTATTCCCCTTGTTTTTAAAATCATTTATGATGTATTCAAATTTCTTCATGGAGTGATCGTTGATATGATTGGGCAAATAAAAATCATACCTTGAGCAGGATTGGTCCAGTTTGAAAATATATTTTCGAAGACTCATGTTCGTGTGATGTCAAAATTATGATTATGCCACCTTCTATAACCTTACATTGTTAATTATTGAATCAAACCATTGTTTTGGTGAATGTTAAACTTATGATTACCTTTCGGCAACATTGACGTCGACTTCTTCATAATGGTGAATTCCAGTCAAATCGACCACATTCCCTGCAATCATTACAAAAACTGGTGTGAATGGGATGTGACATTACTTCTGGATATGATTGTCACATTATCCATGGATGCGATCCCTCGACATAATTTATGACTTTTCCTTACCTCGCTATCATTGCAATGATTTGAACGTTGTATTCTCGTTCAATTCATAAACACTCTTATGGAAGGCTTCACCATCAAGATGAGCGTTATTTACCTATTCCACACTATACGACCTCCACTCTATTCATTCTTACTATCAATTCATCTCGTTACTCTATCTCCGTCACACTTGTTTTGTAATTTTGCTTCTGGTACTCTATTGTTTTCGTTATTCTGTTTTGGTACCAAAGCCTCTCCCAAATGTTGTTGCCTACACTTATTTTGAGACCTTTTTTTCAATTTGGCATGGGGGTTGACAGGCATGAACTTGTGATCCAGCTTTACAGAGAG
This sequence comes from Picea glauca, assembly GCA_000966675.3. Classification (NCBI taxonomy): domain Eukaryota; kingdom Viridiplantae; phylum Streptophyta; class Pinopsida; order Pinales; family Pinaceae; genus Picea; species Picea glauca. The sequence goes on along the minus strand of JZKD02S1673215.1, from coordinate 227,357 downwards.
ATGGAGGAATATCAAGCATGCAAAGAGAAATTTGAGAGGACCGGTTGTGTTCCTTTTATAGAAAAAATCAAAGGACATCATGAGGAAATGTCCCATACCTTCACCTAGAGTTATGATGGAGAGAGTGTCTAGTTGGGAGAACTAAAGGTAATCATCACCGAAGCCACCATAGCAGAAGTGACGGATTTACTTCTATCAGAGAGAAATATTTCAAAGGTATCATCATTGATAAGAGGCTTTGTCAGAATTTTTTGAAGCCCAAACATTTGGACCCAGATTGAACAAAAGGCATCTCCTGAAGCTGGATCAAGGAGGAATATTGGACGATGATTTTCAACTTGCAAAGGTTTTTAACCTGTGAAGAGAGGTCTGTTGTAACGTTCCTTTATCATTTAAGGTTGTTGTTTCATTTTGAGGGTGGACCATAAATAGATTTTCCGCATTTTCTTTGGATGAATTTGAATAAAATGGTGAGAGGGGTTAATTATACCTCTAAGAAGTATGAAACCGGTCTCTATCACCATGGGTTGATGAAACTACTTGTTTATTATGAGTTGTGAAAACGAGGCAACAGTTGAAAGAAACTCCTCACAAAAAAAATTGCTCAAGAGGAGGTTTCTAAATCTGTGGAAGAAAATGTGACTAGAGAATGTAGTAAGGTGTCAAGAAGAAAGAAGTGGGGAAGTAAAAACAAATGAAAGTAGCCAAGTAATGAAGTAGACACCGTTGTCCCTAGTTAACTGAATTCTGTTAGCAAATTGGACAAGGGAAAAACAATAGTGTTAGAAGAACCACTTGCATCTAGGGTGAAGCGATCATCCAAAACCAAGAAACCTTTTTGAGACTTGTCCACTAAAAAAAAAACACAAATTAGTGAGAAAAGGAGGAAGAAACAGAGGTCTAATAGTGATGCAAGAGAAATTGTAGATTGCATTCTAGAAGTAATTGTTGAATTACCTCAGGAGAAGGTTGGATAATTCGAAAAGACTCCTAAATTGAGAGTTAAAGGTAAGAATAAACTTAGAATAAATGAATCTTCATTCCAGTTTTGTAATCAATAAAGTTGATTCACTATATGTGTTGATAACAGATAAGTTCCTATGTTTGATGAGTATATCCTACATAAGAAACACTCCAACACCAATACTCTACTTCACAATATTTAAACAATTTAAAAACCATAAACAAAAACTCATAAACAAAATCTCAACAAGCATGTGATTTAAAGGCTCTTTCTCAGGTAATGAATCTGTTCATTTACATGCTCATGAAAGGAAAATATGAACTTTGACTATGTTTCCTATAAAAACTAATTTAATATCAATCTGTAATTAACTCTCTGCACATTCTTAAAAGAAATATCATTCATAACCTAATCAATCTTGGAAGAAATACTATGTGTACAATAACATACTCCATTATAGGTTCATATGGGGTGAGAGATGGAGATCTTGATTGTTCCTGTATTTGCAAAACATAAACAAACGTTAAAGAATTCAATATAACAAATGATTGTCCACACACACACAAGAAAAACAAATATTTACTCAGAAATCTATATTGCACTTAGGAATGCTCACTCACTCAGAATTACCTCAAATGTATATTGTGTTTTGTCAAATGCGTTACTGAAAGACAACATAAATAAAATTAGATACTACAATCAAAACACATAATTTTTTTATTCACACACAAACCATAATTATATTCACACTAATAAATACAAGGAATATTACCTTGGTTGGGTCGGTGGGCCCTTGTCATACCAACAATGTAGCTTTAAAAGAAACTTATAGAATGAAAACTTTGATCACACACATAAATTCCATAAACTGTAATTCATATCATTACTTCAACAAGAGATGTACAATCAACAGTCTTCTCAGGAATCAAGTCTACAACATAGCAATGCTTAATTATGTCTCTGTATATATATCATCTACGAGGCCCTTTTTTTCAAAGAGAAACAGTCGTTACAACCAAGACCTAGAAATAACATAAAATGTTTGCGTAAATATTAAAATTGGTTGATATAATGTTTTTCATGGAAATGACTTCATCCTCATGACATGAAGTGCATGAGGATGAAGTGTATCATGGTATTCAACTAACAAAGAATTCTCTAGCCAAAAAATTCCTTGGACCCATCGAAAGTGAATTCATTCAAACACCCAAGAATGCAGATGCATAACTAATACCAGTCGCACACAACTGGAATGGGAAAATTGGTATTAGATGCACACATTCAAATACATTGGTATTGGACTAGCACATAAATAGGTACTGGACAAGTTGAGTGTCAGATGCATGTAGACAAATATATTGGTACTGAATGAGCATAGAAATAGGTATCAGATGAGTAGGATCTATGCCATAAGATATTCCTTAATCAATCAAGGTAATTAGAGAGAATTTAATATCAATCATTCAATTCCAATTATCAAGAAATCTCATAAATCATTATTTAAACATAGGTTTCTTCATCTATACACAAGAATGGCTAAAATACATGTTTTTTGAAGAAAATAGGAAAATGGTGCATATGACTGAGGTAAAGTTGGTCAAGATAGAGGACAAGATAAGGTAATTAGGGGAATAAAAAAGGAGACCAAATATTCCCCCATGCCCAATTCATATCATGTCCTCATGCAAAAATTTCCAAACTGGATCTCAAAATTGCAAAACTGGTGTTGTTCTTCCATCCTGCCTGAATATTAATTTCCTGGATTTAAGATATTAAAACTTGAAGCCTCATCCTTAAGTTCCCTATTAATAACTCTTTTGTATTGTATCAGGCGCATAACCTTATTGATCTTGGAAAATACCTCGTCATTCTCATCCTATAACCTTCGACTATTCTCCTTCAACTATGCATTTTCTTTCTTGATGTATCTGTCCAAAAATTTATACTCCTCAACTTATTCCTTCAATTTTACATTCTCCCTTTATAGGTTCAAGTGTTTCTTACTCACTTATCATCTCCCTGGCTTCAAATTCATCCCTTAGATACTTCAGAGTCTCTGTTACTAACTCCTCAGTTTCACTAATAGTTACTACATGCATATCTTCTTTCTCTAGTGAAGTAAGAATGTCAAATGGATCCTCTGGAAAAGAAGGAACATGAGGATTTGTCACATGTTTAGCCATGCTCCAAGTGGTTCTGCTGTTGTACCTAATGCTTCATCGGGTTTTCTAATAGGAATGGAAATTTCCTTCTCAAACAATCTCCTTTTCTTCTTTTTAGGCTAAGATATGGGCACTTGAATTTGTTTTTGCTATGCCTTTCTTGTTTTTCTTCTAGAGGACTTAGATGTGGGCACTGGAATTTTTTCTTCCTGTGCACTTCTTGTTTATCTGCTAGAGGATTGTGCCAAAATACTTGTCTATTATCCTGGCTCAAAACTACTCCAATTGCAACTCCACTTGCATTGCATCTCACCTGAAATGTCTTTTCAAAATTAGGTAAGACCAGAATTGGTCACTCTATTAATTTCTTCTTCAGAGTATTGCAGCTCCTCTCAGCCTCCTATGTCCATTTAAAATACTTGTGCTTCTTCTTCACTGTATCCATTATTGTTTCACAAATTCCATTGAATTCTCTAATGAATTTCCTATAAAAATTTACTAATCCATGGAAGCTTCTTACCTCAAACATGTTTCTCGATGACGACCATTCTTTGATTGATTTCACCTTTTCTGGATCCATCTTCAGTTCATTTGAAGAGATCACAAAACCCAAGTAAATGAGTTATGTCTTCATAAAAGAGGACTTCTTCAGATTTATTAGTAGCGTTTCCTGTTGTAGTCTCCTCATCACTAGTGTCAGGTGTCTCAAATGCTCCTCTTTATTCTTGTTAAAGATCAATATATCGTCCAGATATAAAACTACAAACTTGCTATTCAAATCTTTCAGTTTTTCATTCATCAACCTCATGAAAGTAATCGGGGCATTTTTTAAGCCAAATGGCATAACAAGCCATTCATACAAACCTTCATTTGTCGAAAAGGTTGTCTTCCATTAATCACCTTCTCTCATTCTTATCTGGTGATACCCACTTTTCAAATCTATCTTAGAAAAGAAATTTGCTCCACTTAAACAATCCATTAAATCATCCATTCTTGGAAAAGGAAATCTATACCTGATGGTGATCTTGTTAAGGGCTCTTGAGTCTTGTTGGAAGCCATTTTGCATTTTTATCTTTTCCTTACAAGATGCCTACACAAGGGTTTTGAACCCTCAATACTCGTTGCAATTCTTTAAAACAAAACGATACTATTATCTTGCGCATTCACACACCTGCCTTTCGTTTTCATTTTCATGACTGCAAGCGTGAAAACCTTGAGTTGGAAGTCAAGTCGATGGAATTAAAATCATCTCTGGATTGTTATGAATCCTTTTGTTCATGTGGTCATTTCACCTCTAACTCAATAATGGTTATACATGTGTCAAAATACCAAACCTTTATTCACTTTGCATTTTTTTTATATGGTTTCAATTTATAAATTCATGATGCAATGATTTTTGGTGTCTTTGATTAAACCCATGGTGCAATGGTCGATGTAGTGGTTTCTTTAAATTATACAAACACTATTGTTGATTTAGCATACGGACCAATTGTTGGTTATGAGCACTATGGTTTTCAAATAGTTATTTGATATTTGGTCAAAATCTTTTGGTTATGTATGTTATGGATTTTGATGAGTATGTGAATAATCCATTTGATATTTGGTGTACAAAGCTTTGGATTATGATGGGAATGATTTGATTTACCAAGGCGTCGTCGATTGTACATGTCAAAATGAATGAATGCATGGTTTCAATTCATTCCACCACCCTCATACACATAAGCATTAAATGTCTGCCTTGCATCTCGGGCTACCTCTGTTTTTTTTGAGGAAATTGTGGGAATTGGTCCTGTGTCTACCCTGTATAACCTCTTCACCATTTACCCTGTTGAATGTGTGTTCTCTCCTATGGCCCCTATAGTGTGCATAGAACCTAATGGCGTCCAAACACTGTTGTTATTTGACAATGCTCGTGAGGACCTGGAGAGTAGTGGGTGGTTAGTTTTCATCCAAAAATTCGATGGTTTCAACCTCGTGGTCGCTCAACAGTTTTTCCTCACATTCAATGGATGCAGGGCCAAAGTTGGGGACATCCAACTTGAATTGAACGAAGAAATCCTCAGCTCAGCCACGGGTTTGCCAGCTAAAGGGGAGAGGTGGTTTAAGAATTCGAAGGTGGATGAAGTGCCATGGTCGCTCCTATTTACCTCGAGGAAAATTATCGGTTGTGATAAAGGTATGCCAGTCATGGCCCTTAAGTCTAGGTGGCATGATTTATTGGCCATTATTAAGCAATTTGTTACTTGCGAAGGTAGATATGGTTTAATGTTTCTTTACCATCTCTGGCTACTTATGAACTTCATAGATTTCCCTTTGAATATGCCTCACTACCTCCTACGCAGTCTGTATAATATGGCTAAATGATTTAAGAGGGAGAAGGCTGACTCCAGCCTCTTCCATCACTATTTGATCAAAATCATTATTGTTCATCATTTGAGGCTAAGTGGTGACTGTTGGCAAGATTTCCTGTTGAGGAATGGATTTTCCACTCATGAATGTGGTCAATTGGACAAGACTTTGGTCATCGAAACCCTTGTTAGGCATGTCATGCCACTTCCTACCCCCCTAGTCACTATCGAACCCTCAACCTGCCCCAACGTTGACCTACCCGACACCCTGCCTGACCCATGTTTGAAAGAAAATGCTAAGACTGTTAAGAGACCTATAAGGAGAAAGGGCAAGGGTAATACAGATGTCAACAACAAAGGTAAGAAGGTTGCACAATGGGTATCTAGGTGTTCTCGTAACAAGCCCAAACAAAACACTGACCAGAAGCCAATTGTTTTGAGTGAAGACTCGGATTCTGAGATTGAGTGATTTTTGACGGAGGAGTACCCATACTCACATGGCCTCTGTTCTGTTGAACCCTGTGACTATGTATCCAACCTCCCACCATGCCTTAAGGATGACCCTAACTTCCCCGGGATCAATTTTGACAGTGGAACCCCTGGTAATTTAAAAGATGCCTCACCTGTAATGCCACGACCCGATCAAACACAGTGCACTCAATGCAACTCTTAGCTCGAACGATACTATACAGATGTCCCTCTGCTGAAATCCAAAATTAAGTCCTTGGAGGACCGTGTGACGGTGTTGTCTAAGGAAAATGATAGAGTGGAAGCCAACGATAAGAGGAAAAAGACCACAGGTTCTATTGTGTTCAAAAATGTTGAGGCAACCACTGCCATTGTTAACTCGAAATTATCCTAACCAAATCGTATCCCTACAACCAAGGTATGTTATTTCAACATTGATTTTAGAATGATTTGGTTTGTTTTGAATTGGCATAAACGATTGTGTTTGCGTTGAATTAGTATCAAAGATTTGTTTGATAAATCGAATATAGTTCTGTTTTGTTTGAATTGATTCAAAAATGATTCTGTTAGTTTTGAATTGGCATAAAATATTTGGTTTGTTTTAGCGTGAATGATTTTCTTTTCTTTGAATTAGTAATTAAGGGTTTTTTTAATAGATCACATACATTTTTGTTATCATTGGAATATTTCAAAACGATTTTGTTTGTAAATATGACCAGCTACAGAATCGTGAGATTCGGTAGCTAGTCATAAAATTTGGATTTTTGTTGATTTTACAATTAAAACACTATCTAAAATTGTTTACTCTTGCCCATCTACAGGTACACATGAATTTCAATGGGAATTGGATCTACTGTGGTAGTTTAGAACATGTTTTTGTTACATAGTTTTGGTTTAGGTTGTTAGTCTTAGGCAGAAATAGGAATCTGGGAGATTGTTCCCATATTTTTGCAAACAATTTTGATATTTTCCACAAGGATTGTTTTATCCTGTGGCCTTTATATACTTATTATTTTTTTTAAACAACCCATCATTGTTGGGATAATAGAGACTATGGACTTATTATTATATAGACTTGAATAGAAGTGGATTTGTTGTATGGGTTTAGCTTCAATTTATCTTACTTTTGTTCAAGTTTTGTGCATAACAATTTGTAATCAAATTATTGACTACTTTAGATATCAAGATTTGTTATAGGTTGATGCATTATGATTTAAATTCTGTCCATATTTGATGTATCTCATTTTACTCATAGCAATTACTATGTTTGAATTTAATGAATAGAATGTTTATCTTCTTTGTTAAATGAACAGGTTATGTACAAATCTTCGCACTGGGATTTATCTAAATGTGATGATCTGTAAACTATAAGATTTTTGTTGTTTTATGTCTTGTTTGTTCTATCATTAGTATTCAAAGAGCATTGTTGCTTCCTGTTTATGAGAAGCTTATGGAAAATCTGGTGCGGGTTTCTCCCATCAAACAGCTAAATCGAGTACTGTGAACAGGAAAAATAGGAAGCGCCTCTACAGGTCAGTTTGTTAGTGTTATTCAATTAGTTAATTAATATATAAACTTCTTGTAATATGAACACGTTTCATTGTTCATCTCTATAGTTCATATTTACAGTTAGGATTGTTATTTTAATTGCTTAGCTTAAACAACTTTCATTTTATTCCTTTCTCATAAAAATTATAAAAATAAAAAATAATAGCTTCGCTGTCATAAGACAACTTACAAATTATTTTGCAAATTTCGATTAAAATTTGTATTCTGTAAATACTGTACATATATAATTGAGATTTAATTGTATTGATAGTTGAACATTTAATAAGTAGAATTATTTTTTTATGATATTAGTTAGTAAACTATATATATATATATATATGTTTTAGATTTGTATATAGTTTGTTGTAGCTACTTTTTCAGTTAGATTAGTTTCTTTAGCTTAGTTTTTCTTTCATTTTCCTAGGACTTAGATCGGCCAACAGAGCCGCTAAACCTGTCGGAGTGGGTTAATCCAAACGACTTGGGTTATTTAGACAACCCCAGACCGGATCCACTCCTCCAGCTGACGAGCGGTCAATTTCACCCATCAACAAGTCTGTACACATTCTCCATCCTCCATCTTTATTTGGACTCAACACAGTTGGTACTACGCATGGACTCAATCTCTCTCTGACCAAACCCTTGTCTAACAACTCCTAGACTTGATTCTTTACCTCCTCATTCTCTTGAGGTGTCAGTCTATATGCTTCTTTGTTTGGCATACTTGCTCCTAGTATCAAATCAATATGATGGATGATACTTCTGATGGGTGGAAATGAGTTAGGAAGTTCATCCACCACTATGTCAACAAAATTATCTATCAAAGTACTTGTAAGGACAACTCTAGGTTTCCTCCCCACAACAAAATTTATCTCTTATCCTTTCTTAACTTCTCTTAGGAGTTCCTTCCCGCTCATGAGAAGTATGGTTTTGTTGGCTTCCTCTTTCTCTTTCTTCTCCTCTATTGTCAGTAACATGTGTGTCCTACCATTCTTCTCCAAGGTGTATGTATTCTTCCTCCCATCATGAATGACATTCATGTCAAACTTCCATGGTCTTCCCAATAGAATATGACATACGTCCATGGGAATTACATCACATAGGATTTCATCTCTATATCCTCCTATGTTAAATTCAATCAAGCATTGTTTAGTAACCATTACATGGTGTCCTTTCTACAACCATGAGACTTTGTATGGCTTCGGATGTGTAGTTGTCTCCAGCTCCAATTTCTCCACCATCTCTGTGGATACTAAGTTGTCATTGCTCCCATTGTCAATTATCACCTTGCATACTCTATCTTTAGTCTTTCAAGTTGTCCTGAATAGGTTGTTTCTTTGCACTGGCTTCTCAACTTCTGCCTGTGGTTTTAAGATAAATTTTCTCAACATCAGAAATGTTCCATCCTCTGCTCCTTCTACTTTGACATTTCCTCTTCGTGCTCCCGAAATGAGAGCTTCACCCTCTCCTTATTTCTTTCTCTTGGGGCATTCCCAAGACTTATGTCCTTCCTTTCCACATGTGTAACATATCACTTCTCCTCCTCTGCCTCTTCCTCTTCCTCTGGAAGAACTTCTTCCACCATCTTGTCTTCCTCGGGAACTTCATCCTCTTTCCAAGTGACTATGTGGTTTCTCAGTCTCATATTTATATTTTTGTGCCTTGTCAAGGGAAACTCCCTTGCCTTTTTTCGAGACTGGGCTTCTACCTCTGCCTTACTGGTTTTGTTTTCTGGCCAACTTCTCCTCTGCCTTCAATACAAACTAATAAGCATCCTCCACTGTCCTTGCTGACATCATGTTGATCTCATCCTGGATTTCATACCTCATGCGATTTATATACCTAGAAACATTTTCTTCATCCTTCTCTCTTTGTCCAGTTCTGATGTTTAGCTTGTAGAAATCCTTTGTTTATTATTTAATTTTCATACCCTTCTATCTCAGGTTCTATAGATTCCTGAACAGATTGACCTGATAATCTTTGGGCATGAATTTTTCCTTCATCTTGGCTACCATTCTGTCCCAATTCTTTTTCTTCTGTTTTCCCTTGCTTCTCCTCTCAGCCTGCAGTTCATCCCACCACAGTGTTGCATGTCCTTTGAGTCTAGTGACAACATGTCTCACCTTTTTCTCCTCATCGACGTCTTCATAGTCAAAATATTTATCCATGGATAATACCCAATACAACAACTCTTCAACATCTAAATTGCCTTCATACATTGGGACCTCTATCTTGTCTCTAGCTCTCAATCTAACAACTTCTCTTAGCAAGCACTCTTCAACAACATTCTCTCCTACAGCTTCTTCGACTTCTACTTCTTCTCTCTTTGCATCGTTGATGTCTACATCATCAGGTACTCTTCTTTGGGCTGCCTCCATCACCTCCAATCTTGTATGAAGTTCTCGCATCTCCCTTTCTACAACCCGATTGGCTAAAGGTTTTTCCACTCATCTCCTTGGTGGCATTGTGTTGACTACCTCTCACACGTAGAGTACAAATCGAGTTCTTCTATCTCCTTTATCTCCTTTGCCTAATGTCTGTAAGAAAAACTTCAGCTTTGATACCACTTGATGCAGTGCCCCACCTCAGCAGGGTCTACTGACCTCCCGGTCTCTGGATCTTCTCAATATTCGAGCTAGAGCATCTCTTCGATTCCATGTTGGAATCTTCAAGAAATGTCCACGGGTCCTTTTCATGAAACTTCATTGTGTGAACAAGCACCAGGCTCAAGCTTCTCTCACGCAACCATTGGTTGTGACCATGAGCCTAACCCAAAAGGCATTTTTCATTTTCATGCATCGAGTCTTTGCATGTGAATCACCCTGATTCTCCCAACCTCTGAAACCCCAATAGGATTTTAGCATGTACTAGATCCTCCCTTATATTCCTTCAATGTGACATCCGGTCATGAACCAAGGCTCAACTCTCAAGCGTGTTGGGATTTCACGTATTGGGAACTCCCGATATGATTTGATCTATGGTCCACGATCTTCCTTCGATCGACGGCTATGATCAAGTCATGATTTTACATTTCGTGACTTTGGAGGTTGCTTCACCTCTATTCTCTCGATCCCCAATTTCTCGATATTTGCGAGCATCAGATCGATAGTCCGGAATTTTCCTCTAATCAACGACTGTGATCAAGTCGAGATTTCATGTTTCACGACTTTGGGATTCTCCTTACTTCCGTTCTCCCGGTATCTGAGATCGTGATGGTGCTAGATCGACGATCCAAATCTTTCCTTCGATCAACGACTGTGATCAAGTCGGGATTTCGCATTTCGTGACTTTGGGAATCTCCTTACTTTCGTTCTCCCGATATCCGAGATTATGATGGCACTAGATTGACGGTCCATATCTTCATGGATCCAACGGCCCAAATCAAATCGGGATTTAACCTTTTGCTCCCCTATCTCTTATGGAGTCCCTTTGACAGTTAGCCAAATTATCTGTGCACTCCTTACAGTAGATTCCTACACAAGACTTGGTTCTTGTGGATGATTGTGCAAGCCTTACAGCAGTTGCTTTGCCTCCTCTCAAAGGGAAATTTGTGTGCTATCTCTTTTGAGTTTCAGAATCGAAACAGATCCCGTCACACACTCCTTGATTTCTATGTGCACACCTTGCACTCACTCAATAGAAGAGAAACAATTGAAACTTATACTAACATTCATAGTTTTATCCATTCATAACAAAATTCATTCATTTATGAAAACACAGTAACAGAGAATTACAAACAGTAACAGTGTTATTCATTTGAGTCAATTTTCCTCTTTCATATTCATTCAAACATAAAATGGCTACAGCTAATATCAAAACCATAACTCAAAACTCAGAAAATTCCTACTAACTCGCAACAGCCTCATTTGGGCGTACAAAACCTCTATTTATCTCAGAGGGTCCGTAGGGTTTTCCCCCCAACTACTCGTCTACTCGAAACGAAAACTTTACTACTACCTACATTCGGTTACATTCAAGGCTAGGAGTGAAAACTCCCAGTTCACTCATGATCATCAACTTCCAAGCGTTTGATCTTCTTCTATTTCTCCAATCAACTCCAAATGATTCGCAGTAACTCCCAATGTTTCAGATTCTGAAATGATTCCCAAGAACTGAGTTGTCATGCCATGTGTGCTCGCTAATGATGCTCTTGCATCAGTATGGTTAGACTATATTTTACTTATGGAAGCTCAAAAATCTATGGAAGTCAAGCAAGATAACAAGCTCTATAACATAAATTTATCATAAGGAGAGAAGATGAAAAAAATCCTATAGGATAATGGAAACATAAGTATAATTAGGAAATTAGATGCTAAAATGAGGAAAGACATTCTCTTTTATAGGGAAGGAGGGTGCGGATGGATAAATATTCAAGTTGGCAAAACTCCAAGAGAAGAAGGAAGCTTGTTTCAATACCCAAAAATGTATCATTCACACTTAAAGATAAATAGAGAAATTTGTGAGTGCTCCTCTAAATTCAATTAAAAAATACCATGGATTGATTTTTTCATAAATTCTGACTTGAAAACAAAGGGAGGAATATTGAGAGTGCTCCACTAAGTCAACAATCATGTGGAGAGAAGTTATCAAATATGTAATCACATATGTCCACTTGAATTCAAATGAATGAATATTAGGAGTGCTCCACTAATTCAAAAATTATTAAGAAACACACCACTATGTATAAGATTTATCATTCTCTAGCTGGACTTTGGCCTTTGGCTCCACACTATGAATATTTCCATCTCGGTTTATCAAAAATTAGCCCATATGGCTAAAACACTAGAAAAATATATAACAAGATTATTTATTCTATCCAAGGGGTTGTAATAAGGGTACAAAACATCTTGGTTTTCGTTTCATTTTATAATTCTAAATTTTAAATGTCTTTACATGTCCATATTATCATTTTAAAAATAAGAGTAAAATGAAGTTTTTTGTTAATAAATTTTCTCACTACATTGATCCTTCTATATTGATAAACACTATTTTCATTAAGGCAATGTTACCCTCCGAGGTGTGACAACTTTCGAATACCCTCAAAAGGGTGTCATGTTGTTGTTTGCATTTGTTGTCATGCTCATATTCTCTAGATACAAATAGAGTTTATCTTGATCTCCACTAGATGTATGATTGTTCTAGCTCAGCCATGGTATAGCTCACCTTCATCCCTCACTCCTTAGATTATAAATGCACTATGCATGGTAATATGGTTTCAATATGTTTCATTTCTACATTTCTTGTATGCATTTTCATTTGGATTTGATAATATAACTTCTTAGCTCATCATAAAGTGGTAAACACCTAAGAGCACTTCATAACATTGCATGGTTTTATTATTTTCCTCGTAGTAACTTGGGGAACATGTTTTCTTTTAAAAGTGTGTCATTTCTAGAGTTAATATGTTTTCTTGGGTACTTAGCCTAGATGGCGTTTTGCACGTATTAACCACACTAATCATTTTCCACCTTCTCTATGCCACTCATTCCATCCATGTAAAAAATATATCCTAATCATGTGTGATTTATCAAAGGTCGAAGGAAAATGTCAGCATGATAAAAGCATGAATCAATAAAGCCAATCAGGTTATGAGGTGAAGAGATAAAGTAAAAAGCCAAAAATAAAAGCTGGGAAATGTCACCCCACTATGAGGCCAATGCCCCTAATCATTGGGTTGTCTATGAATATATAAATGAAAGGGAATTGTTCGATAAACTAAACACTTAAATAAAAAGTATTAAAGGGGTAGTAATAAATAATGTTGAGGATAGGTAACTCAATACTAAGCTTCCTCTCTAATTCTATTATGTATAAAAGACCCTAGCTCATTAAATCTTGATGAATGAATACATGAATAAAAATACCTATGCATGTCTACAACTTTGACGATTCTCACATAAACTCATTTCCCCTTCCATTTCATCGTTATTATTCATTCTTTCCTATCCTTTACCTAGGTACTTAGGAAATATGGGTTGTCCTAGGACTTGGCACATGTATAAGGGTTAATGTTGTTCCCCTTGGTAAAACTTAGGAAAATATTAAAACTAACCCCTATTTTTTTATGTTTTTCTAAGAGTTATCACCAGGTGCTATCATTGAATGGCTTGCTAAGATGTTAGGCCCATCAATTCAAGTGGGATTATGCATTGGGATACATGTACCATGCATCGATATCCATGACACCACCTTTCGATTTATGATGCTATATTGGGATCTGTATATTGCATTGGAATATGTGTCACTGCATTAGGATCGATGACAATGCATCAGGCCATGATAGGGACATCATGCATCAAACATGGCCATGAACCACTCAAACTCATTCTCCATTCTTAGTTGGACATTGCATTCACACTCATGCATTGTTAGTTGTCCTTGGACTATGTGTGGGACTATTTAATTCATTAGAGGGGTTGTTTATAGATTATGGAGGTGGTTGCAGGTTGTTACCTGGACCATATGATTATGTGACATCCCTTATTGAAGATTACTTGAGGAGCACTCACCTAGAGGAGGCCACACATGCCACTTCTCTTGAATTTTTGACTTGCATGACTCACACTTATGAGGGTGACATCATCACCTTTGGCGTTGTTATTCCACTTTTACACCATGCCTTGGTTTGAGGGAGTTGGTTAGAGGAAATTGGAGGCCCTTGGACTATATTCGACTCATCCATTCCTTATTTGATGAGACGTTGGTGTTATTTTTGAGGGGTGAACCTTATTCAGTCTCTTTTTAGCTAGAAGGTTATTTCACTCTAGGAGCATTTTATGGGATTTGTTATGTCATTTGTTCTATTTTCCCTTGGATTTGACTGGGACGATGGTTTTGATATTTTGGTATTGAGTTAGAACATTGTATTGTATTGCATTTGAGGACGCTCTTCAGCTATAAAAGGAAGATTCCTCCTCCATTTCAAATCATTGGAGATTAATAAGAAAATTTTATTAAGGAGTTATTTGTGTATATATTATTCTCTTGTGTGAATGTTTGTCTATTTTTCAAGGATTAGATAAGAACATTTCATGGTTTTTTGGAAGAAATAGGCTACTAAAAGGCGGAACAAGGGTTAAAGGATTCACTTGGACGGTTTCTCAATGCAAGATCTTCTAACATTCCCCCTTTTATCATTGAATTTATTGTTCATCCATTAAGGTAGTATGTTTGAGGGATCTTCCCTTTTTCCTATCCAACCTTTAATTTCCCTTTTCTTGTACTAGGAAAGGCTTCTTCAAGGACCAATCCTCCCATCCAACCTTAAAGGGAATCTTCTAACACTAGGTAACACATGAGAGGAAATCCTCCAACTATCATTAGCATTAACTCATCATAAACCTTGATTTGACATAGTGACCCCACAGCCATCCCAAGACAGTAGTATTTCATGGTATTCAACCACCAAAAAACTTAAAATTCAAGTTTTTTCCTTTTTTCTTTTTTCCATTTTTCATTTGCAATCTAGGGTTTCACCATATATCATATTTATACTAGATTTACTTGATCTTCATAAATATATCTTTCATCTAAATGATGGTATCCATTCAACATTGAAATATGTTTGTTGTCAGCAATATATTGATAAGGGTTTGAATCTACTCGTTTCATTTCCTACTTTACCTCCAAATAACAAACTCTAGGGCTCTAATTTACACCTCTAAATACAATTTGACCCACCTTTCCCATTTTCCCCTAATAGATGTACCTATAATGATTTTATTGACGCATTAATGATTATCTATTTCTCTATCCATATTTGATATTCTGAGTACACATTTTTAGACATGGATCCTACATACCTCACTCATTATATTCTTTCATGCAACGACTTGGTAGATCCTTGTTCTATTGCATTCCAAACAACAAATTGATGCTATCAATACTACAATGACCCAAATTAAAAACCTATCATTTCATATCTTACACTAATGTTTCAAGGGTTCATATGTTGTTCAAAACTGTAAATATAGAATCTTTGTGAAGTGCCATTTGACACATTACCCTCCCAACGTTTGGATGATTTCATTACCTATTTTATCCTATGTTTCTAATCCACTTAAAGTGGATCTCAATGACCCTATAAAAGAGCACAAATAATTGTTTTCCATATGTCTTATCTATTGTCAAAATATGCATAGGAAACAAGGTATGTAGGGTCAACAATCCCTATGTTTAGAGTAGTGTTCTTGAGGTTTATTGTTGGATATATATCAGGCTAATAAATAAAATTGTAACAAGGCCCAACGAACTTGTCCAAGTGACAATCTATTCCTCCCAAACTTGTTGTTCAAGACACTTTTCATGACTATCATAAACAATAGGAGAGAATGAAAGGATTTTTATGTGACTTTCTCCTAAGCACCATTGCTCTTTTTTGTGCTCAATTCCTTTCATGATGATGAGTTGAGACTTAAACTTCACCAACGAACTTACCTAACCCTGAATCATTGAACCATTTTAATCTTGTCCAAGGGTTGAACTTACTATTTGATCTTACAATCAAGGTTTTGGATCTATGATACACGCTAACCCCTATTTATATTCATATTTTAGTTGAAGTTTAAACATTATTTACATATGTCTATTTGTGTCAGCACTTCATTGCATCTTTATGGAATAAACAAATCAATGTGTTGATGACATAAATCATGAATATGGTCAATGATACGTCTAATGTATATGATTTTCAATCTAAACCTTGAATATGCTCACTTGAGTACCAAATTAGTAATACTTCGTCTCTACTAATATATGTTACACTTGCAGTCTAAAGAATTTCGTTACAACATTATTATCATGTTGGTTCATGGCATGATTGTGCTAACAACTCTAAAGATATAACTATTTATATTCTTCCTTATTAGATCTTCACTGGTTTGGTTTCATGCTATTCTCAACACTTGAAACTCGATCATAGATTTTTTCATTGAATATTGCAAGAGAGAGATATTTGTGTGCAAATATGACATTGGTATATGGGAACATGATATATTTATACATGCACTTTAAACACCCTTGAACTTAGCATACTCTATATTGGTTTTCATAGCCTGCATTTTCAATTGGCTATTGGTGTATGATTTAATAACTTCAACTGGTACATCGATATGATAAACTCATAATTTACACTTGAAAAGAAATCAAAGATCCAAGAATTTATTGAGCTTTGATTTTCCAATTTGTATTTATTTTTGAAGCTCTTTAAGATTTGTCTTCTCTCATTTGTCTCACATTATCTCTTAGAGAAGATTGTCAAATTTGCATCAAACCAAGTCATTTCCAAAAAATATGTTTGGCTACTTGTGTTGAGGTTAAATATAATCTAATAGAATGATTTTGAAGGGTTTTGACATTTTGTTTAATGAAATGGGATATTGATTTGAGAAAATGATGTTTTCCTCAGATCTGGGATCTTTCTAACAATTGATTGTGACAAAACATGTCCAACTGCATTAGGGTCTTGAGAATGAGTTTTCTTACCAACTTTATGAAAAATATCCACAAAGCTTCTAGTAATAGGATTACTTGTTTATTGATTTTTAAATTTTTTAATGCCTAAAATTATCCTAAGAACAATTAAACTCCTAAATTTTAACAAAGACAAAAAAAATTGATATTTAGCTGCATTAGATATTGGTTCAAAATATTATTTAATAATTTTATATGATTGATAATGAATACTTTGGTTAGGTAACTGATCTTCAAGTGAACTTAGACCAACTCCATCCACCTAAATGCATTTAAAATTCCTTTGGTACATACATTATTCAATCTAGGTAGGGACGATGAACATGTAATCTAACACTCTTCACCTCTCCATTGTGGAGTTACAAATCTAGGAGTTCTTAATCCTTCAATAAATTGTAAGTCAATTTTGGGAGGAGAGTGGACATGATCATGGGTAGTTTATAGAATGTATGATTGTCAAACAATAGGTTGCACCATAGTAACTTCTTCACTAGAAGGTTGTGCACCAACTGCCTCTCTAATTTCATCCATCACATAATTAGCTCCAAGAAAATCCATCATCACCTAGTTTTCCACACCAAATTATCTTGATGAGAAATTGATTGGACGTTCACTAAAGGTATGAATTGGATTGTACGCTAATCAAATACTAGGCTTTTCTTGTGGAGATGGAGGAGAAATAACAATGGCATCTATTGTGCTATAATTTGGATTGGGTTATGCTAAAATCTTGCATTTTCGAAACCTAACCTCACCTTTTCTCTTCCTTCAATGACCTTTTCAATGGATTGCTCTTTCCTCGAAGACTTTATAGATTTATAATGTAGGTTCCCAATGTTTAAAGGGGTTTTCAAAAAGGGAAAGACAAAAAAATTCTTTCTAATTACACAGAATGTCAAAATATCCCTTCCAAAAATTGCCTTCCAATTACACCAAAGACAAACAATGCCTTCGAATTACACAACAAGTAAAAATTTTATCTTCCAATTGCAATAAAAAACACAAAAGGTACTTGTTGTTATTGTTTTATGTAGGAGATATTGGGTAATCTACAAACATGATAACATTTTTTGAGATAATGAGGGTGGGAATTTCTCTCCCCTCATTTTTTTAGCCCACAAAAGCACACACATTCTCTTAGAACACATGAGCTCACTATATCACACATGCATTCTAATACCATGTGTTTCTCTTAATGCAACGAGCCAAAAATTGATACACGACCCATGTAGCTTTAAGCATAAAGAAGGTGCGGAGGGGGTTGGGTGAAACTAGGGCATGGGGGCCTAGGATTAAAGGTGGTTTAAGGCATAGTGCAATGACTACGACACTAGGATGAATTTGTATGGGGTGTGGAGCTCTGAGGAAGAGGTATGGGCATAGGGATATTAAGGCCTGGGTGAAGAGGGGGATAAGGGTCAGGTAGAGATGGTGGCCTAGGGGAAGATGGGGTTAGGTTCCAAGTGGAAGCAAGGGCCTAGGAATAAAGGGGTATATTATTCTAGAAAAGCTAGGGGCCCAATAGTTGACATGGATAGGATATGAGCAAAGGGAGGGATAAAGGGGTAAATTTGGATAAGAGTTTGATGGAGATAGGGACCTAATGGGGAAGTGTTCCTAAGGGGCTGGGGGGGGAATTTTCTAATGGTAGAGGTAGGGGCCTATGTGTGGAGGAGATTAGGGGTATTGAATGCTTTAATACTATTGGTTCAATTATATGGTTAATACATTGAAATGATTAATATACACCTGTTGCCTATTTTAGTGAGAAGTTGCTAAGAGAAAACATGCCACATATGATAAGGAATTTTATGTTATAATTCAAGCCTTGAAGAAGTGGAGACATTACCTTGTCCCACAGGAATTTGTCTTATATAGCGATAACCAAGATTTACAATTCATAACCAAACAATAAAAATTGAATCAGAAGCATGAAAAGTGGATAGAGTTTATGCAGAATTTTAGTTTTGTCATAAAACATATTGTTGGGAATGCTAACAAAGTTGTTGATGCATTGAGCAGGAGATGTTTAATACAAGAATTTTAGTTGAAGACCTTGGGGTTTGAACACCTTAAGGAAATGTACAGTGATGATCCAGATTTCAAGGAGGCATACGAAGCATGGGAAAATCATGTGCTTAGAGATAGGAGCTAGTGAGAAGAGTATATGATTCAAGAGGGATTGTTGTTCAAGGGAAATTAGTTATGCATACCAAAATGTTCAATGAGGGACAAAATTTTGAAGGAGAATGATAGTGGAGGATTGGCTAGACATTTCGGCAATGATAAAACATTCACACAGTTGACCAGTTCATACTATTGGCCAGGTATGAGGAAAGATGTGATGAAATTTGTGAACAGATGTAGAATCTGCCAACATGCAAAAGGAAAAATACAAAACGCTGGATTGTATCAACCATTGCCAATACCGGAGAGGCCTTGGGATGCGATAAGCATGGATTTTGTGTTAGGACTGCCAAGAATGTAAAGAGGATGTGATTCCATATCTGTGGTGGTGGATAGATTTTCAAAGATGGCACACTTTATCCCATGCCAAAAGACCAGTGATGCAACCCATGTTGCAAATCCATTTTTTCAAGGAAGTTGTGAGACTTCACGGCCTACCCAGAAGCATTGTCTTGGACAGAGACACAAATTTTGTTGGTCATTTTTGGAGGACACTGTGGAAGAATTTGGGGACAAATCTGTCCTTCAGCTCATCTTATCATCCTCAAATAGATGGACAGAATGAGGTGGTAAATAGAAGTTTGGGAAACTTGTTGAGGAGTCTGGTCACTGAGAATCATAACCAGTGGGATCAGATTCTGCCACAAGCATAATTTGCATACAACAACTCACCAAACAAAAGCACTGGAAAGAGCCCATTCCAGATATTGTATGGAATGCAACCCAGGGGAGTATCTAAGTTGAGGGACTTGAGACAGAGTGAGATCAGAAGCGTTGGAGCAGAAGATTTTGCTGTAGAAATGCAGAAGCTCCATAGCTGGATCAAAGGGAAATTACATAACTCTAGCCAAGAGTACAAGCGCAGAGTTGATCAACATCACAGAGAACTTCAATTTGAGGTGGGAGATAAGGTTTTGGCACATCTCAAGAAAAAAAGGTTCCCCAGGGGAACGCATAACAAGTTAAAAATGAAGAAGATAGACCATGTAAGATATTGAGGAAGTTTGATGAAAATGCCTATGATATTGAGCTTCTAGATGATGTGAGCATATCACCCATATTCAACGTTTTAGACCTATACCCTTACAATATGACTCAGAGGGATCAAAAGTTCAAGAGAAGATTCATTGCAAGAAACAAATGCCTATAGCATAAAAACCTTTGATGGATAAGATCATTGATCATAGGATTAGCAAGAAGATGAGGAGGAAGACCCATCTTGAATATCTGGTCAAGTGCAAGGGACACCCAATAAAAGATGCCAGTTGGGAAAATGAAGTTGATATCCAGAAGCATGGAAATTCGGTGCAGGAGCTCATGGACAGTAGTACATAAATTTTTGTTCAGGCGAGTATGATGCAAGAGCATCATCAGTGAGAACACGTGGTAGGACAACTCAACGCCTGGAAATCATTTCAGAATCTGAAATGCTGGGAGTTATTGTGAATCTTTTGGAACTGATTGGAAAAATGGAAGAAGATCAAATGCTTCGAATTTGATGATCATGAGTAATCTTAGAGTTTTCACTCCTAGCCTTGAATGTAACCGAACTTAGGTAGCAGTTAGGTTTTCATTTCAAGTAGACCAGTAGTCGGGGGGGGAACCCTAAGGACCCTCTGAGATAAATAGAGGTTTTGTATGCCCAAATGAGGCTGTTGCAAGTGAGTAGGAATTTTATGAGTTTTGAGTTATTGTTTTGATATTAGCTGTAGCCATTTTACGTTTGAATGAATATGACAGAGGAAAATTGACTCAAATTCATAGCACTGTTACTGTTTGTAATTCTCTGTTATTGTGTTTTCATAAATGAATGAATTTCGTTATGAATGGATGAAACTGTGAATGTTATTATAAGTTATATTTGTTTCTCTTATGTTGAGTGAGTGCAAGGTGTGCACACAAAACGCAAGGAGTGCATGAAAAGGTTTTTTTCAATTCCAAAACTTATAAGAGATAGCACAGAACTTTCCCATTGTGAGGAGGTAAAGCGATTGTTGCAAGGTGTGCACAGTCATCCGCAAGAACCAAGTCTTGTGTAGGAATCTGTTGCAAGGAGTGCACAGATTTGGAATTCATCTAAGTGTCGAAGGGACTCCATAAGAGGCAAGGCAGCAAAAGGTGAAATCCTGACTTGATTTGGGCTGTTGGATCCAGGAAGATCTGGACCGTCAATCTAGCGCCATCGTGATCTTGGATATCAGGAGAACTGAAGTAAGGAGACTCCCAAAGTCACGAAATGTGAAATCCCGACTTGATCATAATTGTTGATCGAAGGAAAAGTATGGACCGTCGATCTAACGCTCACAAATATCGCGAAATCAACGATCGGGAGAACAGAGGTGACCCAACCTCCAAATTCGTGAAACGTGAATTCACGACTTGATCGTAGTCGTCGATTGAAGGAAGATCGTGGACTGTAGATCAAATCATATAGAGAGTTCTTGATACGCAAAATCTCGATGCACTTGAGAGTTGAGCCAAGGGTCATGACCAAAGGTCACATTGAAGGAAGATAAGGGAGGAGCTAGTACATGCTAAATTCCTGTCGGGGTTTTGGAGGTTGGGAGAATCAAGGTGATTCACATGCAAAGACCCGATACGGGAAATTGTGAAACACCTTTTGGGTTATGCTCGTGGTCACTGCTAGTGGTCGTGTCAGAGAATATTACAACTGGTGCTTCTTGCACATCGGAGTTTCGTGAAAAGGACTTGTGGACATATCTTGAAGATTCCAACAGGGA
This sequence comes from Picea glauca, assembly GCA_000966675.3. NCBI lineage: Eukaryota > Viridiplantae > Streptophyta > Pinopsida > Pinales > Pinaceae > Picea > Picea glauca. The sequence continues at coordinate 205,468 of JZKD02S1673215.1, read as the reverse complement.
ATCGAAGAGCTGCTCCAGCTCGAAGATTGAGAAGATCTAGAGACTAGGAGGTCAACAGACCCTGCTGAGGTGGGACACTACATCACATACCATCAACCTATGAGAGATCCCAACAAAATGAAATTGTCAATGGATTTCCTTGGATATTAGAATTGTGAGGAATTGCATCACTATGTCATGCATTGTGCCCTATAGCCTTCATGACTAGTCCATTGGGTGACTGAAGGAATTTCCTAGGTTATAGAAACAAAAAGGTATTACCAAACCTGAGATCAAGAGAGGATAAGAGAAAGGTGGGAAAGTTGTAGAACAAGTGGTAGTGTAGGTATTGGAGGATTGATAATTCATGTATAGTTGTAATGGAGTTCTAGAGTAGTACATCGGGTTGAGGTTAAGGTCATAATTTGGTGGAATTTTTCACCTTTTTTGTTGCATAGCCCAACTTGGGGGTGGTTTCTTTAGAGGATACCTATGGTTAGGTGATGAATGCCCCCTATACAATCAATTTCCATATGCACTACTATTTATATATATAACCACCTTTATCTTCTTCAACATGAAGTAAAGGGTCTATTGTAAAATTTTTTATGGAATGTTGAAACTTTGTATTCATATATAACAAAGAGTCTTCTCAAAATAAATGTAAATGAATGTTACATATTGTTGTATAAACTATGCTTGATACTGTTGGGAAAATCAAATTGATTTGTCGTCCAAACTTGTGTTGTATATGAATGCATTCTAGTCAACTTCTTACACCAACATAGGTTGTATTAGCTAGTTATGAGTAACATGTCACTATTATCCCTACTAAGAATTTTCTATCTTAGATGAATTTGTTTCTTCCCAACTATAAATAATATAATTTTGAAGAAAATGATGATGATGTCCAAGCATGATAGTTGTATGTTTTTTAAAATTTGCAAAAAGTCTTCAATGGAATGTGAAGGAAAATAAAATCTCTTAAAATAGTTTCATCTTCTTTGGTTTTCATCATCTTTATGGATTTGGAAATAGAATTCACAAATAATCAACTAAGAAGTATTCGAAAAGTTTATTATAGATTTTTAACTCGAAATATACCCCAATTTCCATAAGTAGGATATGGATACTTTACATGTTTTCAATATATAAAATAAAAAAATAAAATCTTGAAAATTTACAACAAGATAATTTTTTAACTCACATTAAAATTGATTTTACCATGACTTCAATACATTGTTGATGCAAGAGGAGTATTCCAATAATTTGGACTTTGAATAAACCAAAATTCCACTATGGGTCACATGTTGGTTTTCATAAATCAGTGCTAAATTTTTTAGGGGTCCCACTTCTTTTTTATGATTCCAACGTTCCAATCCCATAGTCATTGTAAGAGAGATAAGTATTCTCATCATAAGAGTATTTTTCATTTCCTTGTCTTTTTGGTTCGAATTTGTCTCAATTCTATCTTGTTCTCCTAGGTTTTCCTTCTAATCAGTCATTAAATGTTTCTTCCTCTTACACCTATGACTCATTCTTTGGTTCATTATGTCTTCTTATACTTGTCTTTCTTCTTGGGATTGTGTATCTTAAGTGGTTTGACTTGAAGGTAAAATACAATGTGGAGACAATTTTTTACTATCCATTTCATAACTTCTTTTAATGATTTACATCTCTAGAAATTGATATCAATGTTCATTTAGATGATATCCAATTCAAATAGCTATTGATGTAATTCACTTCTTAAGAAAAAGAATATGAATTCATAAAAATATTTTTTTACAATCTATTTCATAACTTTTTTTAATGAATTGTATCTCTAGAAAATGATATCAATCTTCATTTACATGATATCCAATTCAAATAACTATTAATGTAATTATTTAATTATTTTTTAGAAAAAGGAATATGAATTCATAGAAATAACTTTAAAATATTATAGTGGTGTGATTCACTTCTTAGAAAAAGAATAGAAATTCATAGAAATACCCTAAAATGTTGGTTACGAGATAGTCACGATAGTCTAAATCCTACTTTGATCATATTATCAATTCATATAACAATCAAACACATAGAGATACCATTATCAGATCTATATATTACCAACTGAGCAAAAACTAAAGAAACATCCCATAATATTTGGCACCGCATAATATATTACAAATTGAGCAAAAACTAAAGAAACATCCCATAATATTTGGCGCCACATAATTATAGTGAGAAAAAACTCAAAACTAAGGAAAAACCCAACTCGAGCATAAAACCACTTATCTCAGTTTGCTAATATCACGTGCTTCCAAGTTTTTCATATTCTCCAATTACATAAGAAAAAATATACATTTTTATCACATATTACGTTTTCTTTCTTTATATATCCTTCATTATATACTTATATGCATTTTGGGTTGATTGTCTCACCCGTCCATCCAATAGGGATAAAGAGTAAATAGGGATAAAGAGTAAATTGATGGATAAAGAGTAAATTCCTCACAATAACTTAAATCATCTCAATCTAAGATTTTAATATTTCACACATAACAACCAAGAGATTAAGGGTGTTTTCCAAATCATTCTTCTTGTATGTGGGGAGTTAGGGGAGTTAAAAGAGTAAAAACTCATTAATTCATTTAATTTTATTTTTTTAAAAGGTTTTTAATAGTAAAAACTTATTAGTTGCACTCTACAATTCAATATGAGGGAGATGTTTTTATGTAATGGACTTATGTATGTAACAAATATATATATAATAACTAAAAAAAAATAAAAAAAATTACATGTTGATTGCATTATACTTGGAAACAACAAATTTGTGTATGTGTATCTATTTTACCTAATTTTCCAAATATCAATTTCTCCATTTTCTATGAGGAACATCCAATTGAGGAAGATCAAACTCTCTCTAATTGCAGGTACATTTCAGTTTTTGGATCAATAAAACATTGGTTATTTTTTGGTCACTTTTAGGGTTCTCTTTCCATTAGCTTTATGAAAGGAGAAGTTCAAGCCTATTTGCATGAATAGAAAGATAAATTATGCCAACTTGGCTCAAAGTGCCCTCGTTGTAGCTTCATAATATAATACATGTAACAATTACTCAGAGTAGAAAAAGGATGTCCATCATTTAATATTATATTTAAAAACACTAGACATCAAATAGTTGTTTGATTATATATTTTTAAGAGCACGAGACAAGGGGCACAAAACCAAGGATGGAGTGCGTCAGTCCAAGAGACATGTCGGTTGATGGGTGCACATGATTGAATGGGTGCATTGGGTCCATGGAGAGGTGCGCCGATTCGGTTGAGTATGGGTTCACGAAGGGACATGAAACACCCAAGAGACATAACGTTTCTCACAAGTGACTCCTAAAGTCCATACAAGAGCAAGGACGCACAACCAAAAGATGACATGGAGAAAGTGAAGGTAAGAGACATGGAGCTCTGAGGCTGGGCGCACAAGTGGAGCACACCTCAGGCTGAGGCAAGAAGGAACGATAAGGGGAAGTCTTGCTGTGAAAAAACCATATGTATGGACAGTTCTGATGTGTAGGGAAGAGTCGTGAGACTCTGCCCATCTATGTAACTGGGACAATAGTGCCCTCTTTGTAAAGCTGTGTTTCTATTTCCCAATATAAATAAACGAAGCCATGTATTAGGCATTATTGGTGTCGCTCACACTATATCTATCTCTCATGTTTCACATGTTTTCCGTTGTATGCCAAATTGACTAAGTGTTAAACAATGTTAACAAATGTCCAAGTATTCAACTAAGTTGCATAGAGTAAGGATGTGACTCATCCGTAGCCTAGAACAAAGTATGGGTATGCTCTAGGTGAAGAGGCATAGTCCCAATGAAGTATCCTTGGTTGAGCCAAGCTAAAAGATAGAACCATCGCGGTATTAGACGTCCATTAGATGCCAAGGTTGAACTTGGGCATGAATCTTGGGGACGTGACTATAGTGAATAAAGTAATTTTGGATGTTGAGGTGTGCTAAGAGAAATGTTCTAGAGGTCAAAATGTCATGAAGATCAAATATTTTTATTTAAAGTAAGGATGGCCAATCCTTGAAAAGAACCTCGAAGGGAGAACATGGAAGATTCCAATGCCAAAATGGTCAATTTAACATGCCCCTTGAGCATGGGATGTTAAATGAAGGCCTTGTTTAAAAAAATAAAGTATGATCTTTTTGGCATCTTGGACATTTATATGATGACCTAATATCCCACGCTATCTAAATCACTTTATACCTAATGTGCTCTCATGATGACTTCTTATTTTTTGGAATTTTGTTTTTAAATTCAAAGCATGAGGGAAAATTGTCATCTCAATATTCTCTGT
>JZKD02S1673215.1:98538-114550 GCA_000966675.3 Picea glauca | reverse complement strand
GTATGATAAATTTGAGCAAAAATTGTGAATGTGAGAAGTTAGTTGGGCTTCTATTTTGAATTATTGTAGTCACAAAACGAATATTCTGGTAAATCTATTCTAACAATTCACCGGCGGTCTACACTATGACTACAGTATATGGCCATTAAGATTAGAATAGTCATAATAATCTGGTAAACACAGGTCGATTATGATTAGAGTGCAAGGCAAATTGAGTACATGGAAATTATGAATAAAGCACCATAGAGCTGAATAAAATTGTGTAGAGTTGAATAACCTAAAGGGCCACGCCTAGGTTACACACTGCTGAGCTAGCTGTCAGAGGTAAAACTACCTTTACTAATCTAAGAAGGCATTTAATACTGCAGTATATAAACTGCAACATTTAAGGCATAAAAAAAAAGAAAACATACATCTACGATACAGACAGCGTTGGCTAGCCATCACGCTGAACCTGAATTTAGGGTTATGACTTCCAGAACGTAATTCGGCAATGTGAGGAAGGGAAATCGTGGACCCAAAAATGAAAGGTAATTAAGCCAGTTCTGAAGGAGAAACGTAGGTTATTAAAACATTTAAACGCCCAAATCAAGGATGCCCCAAATATACAATGAATCAACGCCTTTACATCATTACACCCCGCAATAGATTTCATCAATAAACTCAGCGAAATATAGACACAAAAGTGCAACAACAATAACCAAAAGCATAATGCCAACGATTATACGATACCACAATAAGGAAAAACGACTTGCTGAACGAGTTTAAAAACTGTCATGATCGATAAGAAAAACAAAAGCGTTCGAATCGCCAGAATGGTCCGAACCCTTTGGGTTGCTAAACAAAAATAGGAAGCATTCAACTGCCCAACTGCCAAGAAATAAAACGCAGGGTATAATAATTGCCCATGGAATGTAGACAAATTGCCCAATACAAGAATGGCCCACTGAATATAAAAACAACCCATACCACAACAGAAAGACGCACACTGTAAAAATCTTTTCCCTCCCCAGAAAAAAAACGTGTTCTATCATCCACCACAACAATGAAATACAAAAATGAGGTTCCAGACTTCCAAATTCATTAACCATTTAACCATCATCATTCATAGAAACGAAGTTACCAGAACTAGCTTTTCCAGTACAGTTATATAAGACAAATTGCCAGAACAATCTCACAATAACATTGCTGAAACGAAATTGCCGACATAGTTTTATTTTTCAGTAACACAATACACAGTCCTAAATTATGACAACAATCGTTTTATACAGTCCAGGACGTTGAATAAAAAGGATATAACAACAATATTAAAAATTACACTTTCCCGCACCATCATTTAAATTGCACAGTCCAGCATTACGGCAGAATGATTTCATACAGTCAGAGCGATGAATGAAAGGGAATATACAACATCAATAACATTAAAATTGCCAAATATAAAAATGCATTCTACTTCACCAATAAAAATTCATACCATTGCCTCGCGCCCGCTTCGGAAGACGTCCCGCGCTCCATGCCACGTCCCGCTCGCTGACCGTAGAGAGCTCACCGGTACCTCCCAGCCAATCGCTAAGGGTACTCTTCTTCCCCCTTAGCCCCCCGAGCCGCAAAGGGGCCACACAAGCTCTAGAGATAAGACTAGCTTCTCAGCTCGCCTCCAAGGCTGAGCTACCACTCCAATACAACTGAGATAACCCAACTCCTCACAAGCAATCCGTCAAGCCACAATCCGGCAGCGTAACGTTACGCTCACCATTCCTCATTTCTTCCTTCTTTTCCCTTTCTTTTATAGAAATTTGAGACCCACTTACTTTCCTAAATCATTATTAATTTAATTTTTAATGACAATCCTCTAAAAATTCTCTGTCGTCCAAGTGTCACTCATCCCCCACGTTTCTTCAAAAATTAATTTCTTTTTAATAATTAAAAGACTCATTTCCCTCACCCCCCTTTAGTCGCTCCTAAAATTACTCCTAGAGTTCCTAGATCCCCTCTCATGCTTTTAATAACATTCCTAAAATGATGCTGCCAGAATTTAGTTCATTTTAGTAACTCCTTAATTGCTGATTTCTTTTTGCTTTTTACCCTATGTCCCCTACCTTCCATTATTAAGTTTCCTTTATTACAAGTTTCCTTAATTTWATTMTATTAKTTMTYTCTCTCTTTTTATTTTTAAACCCCAAAAGATAAATGCGCTTATTAATCCTTTCTATATTTTTAAATTCATTACTTTTATACTCTCACATGTTTTTTTTTTTTTTTTTTAACTTTATATTCTTTTTTAGCATTAACACCACGTATTTTAATTAATTTATTCCCCTTCTTCACTTTACCCCCTTTAATTTTAAGAAGACTTAAATTAACACCTAGGAGGGTTTTAGTTTACGCCCTTATGTTTATTTTTTGTAGGATCTTTTCTTAGGGCTTGTCAAAATTTTATCTTAGAGATGTTTTATATTTTAGGTTTAGATTCGAACTGGGTGAGAATCAATTAGGGGTGTCATTTTGAGAAATTCTAAAGGCGTTAAGGTCTCATGGTCATCTAGGTTTGTCTCAACATCATCCTCAATACGACGTGCCCTTCAGGATGCACTACGTGCTCCAAGGGTGCCACTCGCCTTGTTTCTTTATGTTGCGCGACGTGCCCTTCAGAATGCACCACGTGCTCCAAGGGTGCCACTCGCCTTGTTTCTTTCTGTTGTGCGGCGTGCCCTTCAGGATGCACCACGTGCTCCAAGGGTGCCACTCGCCGACTTGACTGTTTGGTAGACATCTATAACCCCTGGAGTCAACACTCTGCCAAGTGAACTTGTGGGAGACCAAGGGCTCTAAGGAATAAGGCCCCCGCCTTATTGCGCATCCCTTAGAATCATCGTGAGCGACTGTCGCAGTTTACCCTCACAGCATTGTGGATCCTCTTGAACTAGGTAATCGTTAACCTACAGTTCAAGCCACGATGGGAGTGCTAGTAGGTTGTGGTAGGGCTGTTGTCCACACCTCTCACTCAACCTCTCTGGAAATCGTGTGTGGCCCCTTTACTCCATATGTGAGTCTGTTCGGCAAGCTATCGTCAACCTGCATCATCAACCATCGTGTTAGAACATGTCAACAACATATCATAAAATCAATATCATATCATCAAAATAAAGCAATATCACCGTAAATGAATCAACCCAATAGCACACTCCCTGACTCAATCCGCAGTCCAAGGGGGTACCACCGATGCCTCTGCATCCTCCAGGTCTGAAACCCTACACACCCAATGAAACTGAGTCAACAACACCTGTCTACATCAAGGTAGTAAAAACATCCTGTCATCTATCTTAACGCATCATAATGAAGGATAATGTTTTATCATCATAAAAATCCAGATCACTTGCGATCAAGTGTCCTCAAAGAATAAGTTTTGTAAGTGCACCAGAGCAGAATGTTACAATGCATTTTTCATATTAGTTTGATTAATGTTTTTATGAAGTGCTCATGCATTTAATTATGCATTTTATGAGATTTAATAACTCATACATTATTGTTATTCACTTGTAATTAAAATGATTAATATTTGTGAGAGAAAATTTGTCTCACATATTATTCATTTATTAATTATGAAATTGGTTTTCATGTGAGAAACCACCTCACACCAATTTTCCATTTTTCTCAATTGTAGGTTGAGAGAATCAAGGGCATGGTTGGAAAGTGTTTGGGTAGTTTTGAGACTTTTCAATTTTTAAGCCTAAGATGGTTGAAGATACTACTTTTAAGGATCTTGTTTTTCCTACTTCATAATTAGATCCTACAAATGTGGATCTTGTAATTAATGCTCTTAGTTGGAGAGTGAGTAAGGAAAAAACTATATATATTCCTTATGTGAGCCATGTTGAAGGGAGAGAAAAGAGAGGAGAGAGTGCTTAGCTATTGAAATCCATAGTGATGAGCTAATGAAGAGCCATAGTCCTTGAATGTAAGAGAGTTTTGAGAGCTAACTTTGAATAAGGAATATAGAAGATCTGCATTCCAGTTGGAGCAGGTCCGGAGACGTAGCCCCAGAGGTGGAGGGGTGAACTCCGTTATCAACATTGATTGTCTCTCTCTTATTTTCCTTCATGTGTTTTTCTCTATTCAATGTTCATTTACTTATGTTATTGTGTTTTAATGCATTATGATAAATGAACTAATATGCTCAATAAAACCTGTATAAGCCATAGTCAATTTAAAGGTCCTCACATTGTAAACATTTGGGAGAGTAGTACTCAACCCGTTTACAGATCAAGTGGTATCAGAGCAGGTGACTACTTTGAAGGATGGGCAGAGGAGCGAAGAACGTTGAAAGAATGCAAGAGTTGCAAGAGATCAATGACAGCATTCAAGTTGACAATGCATAATTGAGAAGACTTTTGCAAGTAGCTGAAGAGGAGAAGCAAGAGCTTCAAGAGATGCTACGAGCCAAAGAAGAGTTATTGGCTAAGTTGCAGAAGGTTGAGAATATTGATTCTACATCTCAAACCGAGGTATATGATGTTTCTTCATGTTCTGTTTTCTCTCAATATGAAACTAATGTTGGCATGAAGATCCTCACGAAGATGGGGTATAGAGGAGATGGACTTGGCATTAATGGTCAAGGAGTCACCTAGCCATTGGAGGTTGTACTAAGACAACCATTTGCAAGCTTGGGTTATGGACATCAAGAGAAAGGAGAATGCTCGAAAGTTGTTGAAGTGAAAGCTATCTCTTCACCATCGGATTCCAAGAAGGGAATCAAGACAGTTAGTCCTCATCAGTTCAAGGACAAGTCAAGAAGGTATAACAGTCATTCAAGTTCTTCTTTTGCATATAAGAGAAATGATTTCTTCCATAGATCTTTTAACTGTGATGTAGTTAAGCATCAAACAAAGAAAATTTGGGTTAAGAAGACAGATGTGTCCATAAGAAGTGAGACCAAGCAGAAGAAGAACCTTTCGTATCCTCCTGCAAGGAATGTACAGGTGAATGGAAAACGAAGGAATTCTGCAATTTCTGCAAAATCAGTGGCCATTGGGAGAAGAAGTGTTGGAAATTGCACCCTGAAATTCGCCACAAGTCAAACAAGCAGAATGTAAAAGAGGTTGTGAAGAAGGAGGCTCCATCCACCATTGGAAATGCACGATTACGAGATGAAAGTGCTTGGTGCTGGTTCGGTAAGCAATTCATAATGTTTCTGCATGTTTTATTTCTGCTATGTTGCAAAATTTTGAGTTTTATGGGGGCAAGTATCTCTCTTTTGATGGAAAACACTCAAGTAATGGAATCATTGTGAAGGACTAGGCGAGAGAAAACCAAAAAAAGGTCATTTGGATATCGATAACCAATATGGCCACTGCAATAGGAAGCTACGGCTCTGTTACAGGTTAACATAATAAGTTCGGGTGCCCCCTCTCTCCCCAGTCGGGATTCGATTCTGGACCGATCGTTGCAAATGAGGATTTCTATTTGAAGGTCATTTCTGACTCAATAGAAGAAGAAAAATGAATTTTGAGTTGTGTTTGGGCATTATTGTTGCCTGTTGCTTATGGGTGCGATGGAGCAGAGTCTGGTTGACGACATAATCATGCGGTTGCTGGACGTGAAAGAGAGAAGATCAGCTAACTTTGTCTATGACAATTGGTTCCAGATCCAGAAGAAAATGGAACAGAAAATTGCATATGAATATTGTAGTAGCGTGATGTGATGCTGCCCGGTTTGAACCTCGGACCTAAGAGAATGGACAAATCCATAGGCAAGTATCGCTACAAATTATTTTATATGGTATTGATCTGCTGTGCTGTGTGGTGCGTCATATTTTATTTCCTGTTCTTTTCTCTCGACAATGCTCCACAGTACATATCTGAGGGGATTCTCATCCATGGATGGGAAAATTAGAATCTTTTTCCGCTGAAACCCCAAGAGTCGAAAACCCAAGCGCTGAAACCCTTCCTGAAGGCCCTGAAAACCGCTGAGAATAACAGTGATCCATGCGGTGGGAGGTATGTTTATGTTCACGATTTTCCCGCGAGGTTTAACGAAGACGTTATGAAGGAATGTCGGCGGCTGAGCCTATGGATGAACATGTGTAAGTTCACGTCAAATGCCGGGCTTAGCCCTCCCCTGGAGAATACCGAGGGGGTTTTCTCAAATACTGGGATCGATCCAGATTAATGGGAGGTTATTCTTCAATACGTGGCTCCTTCATGTGGTGTGGATAGATGAATATCCAATACAACGTGATCCACTAAATCTCCACTAATATTCTCCAATACGTGGCTCCCATAGCTCGTGGATCAAATCCATAAATCTCAGATTGCAGATGATGTGAATACCGGTGATCGAGAGTCCATTAATATTGTTTTGGATGTAGCTTACAATAGTAGGAAACAGTGCGACATGTGTCCACTTATTTCCACTTGATGTGGCATGAAAGTCGACAGTTGAATAGCTCTATCATACCTTCAAAATGACCCAATTATATGATGATGGAGGTTTCAAATCCTCTTGGAATAGTCAGAGTAATTACTGCATTCAAATTTCCATGTGTTGTACTTGGATGGAATGCGTACATCACTTTGGTTTGTGGCAATTGCATTGTTTGGAAAGGTGTTGCCTGCCCAAAGAAACTAAAAAAAGCAAAGAAAATCCATGAAAGACGAGCACAGAGAGGGTATGGTTTTCCCATCTTATGCACATTATTGGCACATTGAATTATCATGTAATTTCCATTTTGCATTTCAAAATTGGTGTGTAAATTGTTGCAAATGCCATGTAAAGGCCATAATTGCCATTAAAACTTGATGTAAAGATGATTATGAAGAATTGGAAAGGCTTGTTTAGCCACTCTTACGTGAGGAAGAGTGAGAGGTGTATTTTTGCGCATTAAGCCTTGTTGGCTTCTTTGTAAAATGTTGATTGAGGCAAGCCTATTTTTGGAATTTTCATGTAAACTTCACCAATGAGTGTGGTTATAAACTCTTGGCAAATGTTTCAAAAAAAAATGTAAACAGGTATGATCCAGATTATCATCAATTACAGGTTGCAACTTTAAGCATATGTGGACGTTTGCATTCTGATTCCGAAGAACAGAGGTGAAGGAGTCTTGAGGGGATGTGCCTTTTTCAGGCATTTGCATTGCAGCAGTTGCAGGTGTTGGTGTTGCGTTCTGATTCCGAAGAACATGGGTGAAGGAGTCTTAAGGGAACGTTCCTTTCAAAGACATTTGCATGCACTTGATGATGGATTGAAGCTGATACTTTTGGAGACCAAAAGTTTCTTTTGTGGGGAGGTGTGATCCGAATGGATCTCCGCACGTGAAAGAACTTCTTAATTTGTGCCATGTTGATTTTAAGGTGGCGAAAAAAGTGTTTAAGTGGATTAAAATGATGCTTTCTTGAGTTTTATTTCTCACACATTTAATTATGCATTTGTGGGAAAAATACTTCATGCATTTTTCATATTAGTTTGATTAGTGTTTTTATGAAGTGCTCATGCATTTAATTATGCATTTTATGAGCTTTAATAACTCATACATTATTATTATTATTCACTTGTAATTAAAATGATTAATATTTGTGAGAGAAAATGTGTCTCACATATTATTCATTTATTAATTATGGAAATTGGTTTTCATGTGAGCAACCACCTCACACCAATTTGCCATTTTTCTCAATTGTAGGTTGAGAGAATCAAGGGCATGGTTGGAAAGTCTTTGGGTAGTTTTGAGACTTTTCCATTTTTAAGCTTAAGATGGTTGAAGATCTTACTTTTAAGGATCTTGTTTTTCCTACTTTGTAATTAGATCCTACAAATGTGGATCTTGTAATTAATGCTCTTAGTTGGAGAGTGAATAAGGAAAAAACTATATATATTCCTTATGTGAGCCATGTTGAAGGGAGAGAAAAGAGAGGAGAGAGTGCTTAGCTATTGAAAGCCATAGTGCTGATCTAATGAAGAGCCATAGTCCTTGAATGTAAGAGATTTTTGAGAGCTCACTTTGAAGAAGGAATATAGAAGATCTGCATTCCAGTTGGAGCAGGTCCGGAGACGTAGCCCCAGAGGTGGAGGGGCGAACTCTGTTATCAACATCGGTTGTCTCTCTCTTATTTGCCTTCATGTGTTTTTCTCTATTCTATGTTCATTTACTTATGCTATTGTGTTTTAATGCATTATGATAAATGATCTAATATGCTCAATAAAACTTGTATAATCCATAGTCAATTTAAAGTTCCTCACATTGTAAACATTTGGGAGAGTAATACTCGACCCGTTATACTCGACCTGTTTATGGATCATTAAGACGCATATAGATGGTAGCCCTTGTTTAAGTAATGTTGTACTCGGTTGTAAACTTTGTGTGCTTGGTTTGCTTGTGTCAGGCGGTATGAAGACACCTCCATGTTCTTCAGAACAGTCGCCAGCCATGAGACCTTAAATTGTTAAAATTGATGGGAACTTGGGCTTGAGCGTTGCTTATGTGTCTTGGAGGTCCTAACCATTGCAGCGTAGGACGGATGGGTAGTCAGTCTTATTATTTGTCGGTTGATTGTCGTTCATTGCTTGTAGAGGTTCATGTGTGTCTTAGGTATTTTTGTTGTCATTGCATTGCATGCGTCATGTTCATCGTCATATGGCAACGCAGAGTCAAATGTATTTATTATCCTTGTACCCACGCGCACACACACACAAAAAAAAAAAATCACTTGTTATACGAGGTTTGTCGTCGTAACGAGGAGGTTTGTTACAAGTTTACTTCAGTTTTGTCAAAGCAAAAATTCCTTACACCACCTTCGGGCCACTGAAACCAATCCTATTTTCTATTAATCTGCATGTAGCTGGATATTCTTTAGTAGGGTCATGTGGGTATCTAAGGATTTCCTGCATGATTCAAGAAATTAAATTAAAGGCTAGTCAGGTGATCAAATAAATAGTCAATTTGATGTTTGACTTTGCTTACTAGTGTGTTAAGTAGCCATGAGGGAGAATGATTATGTTACTTTATTTTTCATTAGTGATGATTATGGGAATGGTCTCCTAAATATCACTAAAATTGAGAAGATAACAATAGAGGATAATCATGTTTTCTAAAATTATGTCTTAAAATTTTCAAATTTGTAGAAAGATATTCATTACATGTGTGTGTGTGTGTGTTATGATACACATGTGATTTTTGTTTTATTCATGAGATAGAGTAATATAGCTTCATAATGTTATGAGGGCCATGTGACCTAACACTAGTGATATATCCACTCATAGTAGAAACATTTTCTAATGAAAAACCATATCATATGGGAGTTTTTATGATAGAAATAACATTTTATCCCTACCTTCTAGTTAACAAAACTCTTCATAAATATTGATTTCTCATTGAATTTAGATTTAATAGTATTTTTAATGGTATATCAATGTTTTGTAGAGTGATCTCCTTCTTCATTCCCAAATGATTTAGCCAAGAATTGACATATTTATGCCAACCCCTATTAAGCCATAGGTGGATTTGACTAGAGTTTGAAGAAATCACAGGTAGCATATTTTATTTCATGTTAGTAGTCTCTTGTGCATGTACATTAGGTACCTATTTTTAGTCACTCTCTTAATGGGGAAATAACTAATTATATGAGAATAGGATAGGTTCTATGATATTAATTTTAATATTATATAGAAATATTTCTCCATATAATATAGAAATGCTACAACCCAAATCTTTTAATATTTTTATATTTTGAATTTTCTCAGTATTTCTCCATGGTTATATAGAAATTCTACAACCCAAATCTTCAAATCCATATAATATAAAAAGATTGATAAGTGTCTCAAAAGGGGCTTATTTTTTTCCCAGATCCAAAATTCATACGATTTACAATTGTTTTCAAGGTCAAAATAGGTTTTCTATCCTTCATTGATCCTTTTCTCAATGCTATAATTTCAATTAAACTTGTGATTAAGGTAAACTCCAAGACATTTATATGAAGAAACTTCCTCTAAGTTTTTATTGGCATATATCCTCTAAGTTGTTATTGGCATGTATCCTAAAGGGTTAACATATGTAGGTGTCAACTTCCATTAAATTTTTGTTATATTTTACCTCCCTACGATAATGGTGTTAGCCATATGGGATAGAGAGGGATAACTACCCTTTTTCCAAGGATGACTATGAATAAGAAAGGAGAATTCTTTGAAAAAGGTGGTAGGAAAGGTGGTAAAAGTGGAAGAAAATCAAGAGTGTGGGTTGGCTAATTGGGAGAAGAAATAATTCTTGAAAATTGAAGAGGACTTAAAAATACTTTATTTGTTATTCACATATTATTTTGTTGTGTCCTAGATTGTTGTTGTTGTTTGTGAAACTTTGTACATGGAGGGATATGATGTTAGATTTAACAATAAAAAACAAATAAACTCAAAACTATATCAAGCAAGGGAGATAGGAAGTTTATAGTTAATAAATCCCTTAGTGGAAATATGGTTCCTTTATGTAACAATTACGTATAAATCCATTAGTGGAAATCCCTTAGTTTATAGTAAAATTAGGTCCCTTTATGTAACTTTAGGTGACCATAAAATATTTCACAGTTATGTATTTAGTTCAACCATATCCACAACTATCCAACAATATGTCCTTAAATATCTCAAGTGATCCAACTATATAATATAACATTTGTAGAGTTCATATGTTATATAATATAACATTATCCAATCCGTGATCAGATAAGAGTGCACTACTTAGTAAAGCAAGATTTATTATGTGCCAATATTAAAGACATAACAAGTTGATGTACAGTAAACAATGAATCCCACCCAACCATCATATATTATACACTATAACAAGTAAACTATGGAAAATAGATTGAATGATCGAATTTCAAAACAAAACATCCTAGAAAATCATTTTCTAGATCACAAAGATAATATAAGAATATCACCTAAACTACTTCATTCGCATCATTGTAGACATTACCATTTGGAACCACTAATTTTGTGACAATTAAGACTCACTCAATTGCATCTCTTCAAAATATATACACCATTAAAACTCACATTACTATTTGTAGAAATAGGCTTCAATACCACCATAAATTTTGTGGCCATTAAGAATCACTCAATTGCATATTTTTCAAAACATATATCCCATTAAAACTCACATTACTATGTTTAAAATCATTTATGATGCACTTACATTCGAAATTATTGTCATGATTTCTCTCAATCAATGTGAATTTCCATCTTATATGACTATATTTTATCTAAATTTCTAACTCCAACTAAGCCTCACAAATATTACATTTTTTCTACCTCATCTTAATTTATATTAGGAATACAAACAACCCTCATACCCATCCCATGTAACATGACAATAACAGAATTAGTATAAAAATTCAATGACTTTTAAACAATGCTAATGGGAATTTTAGCAATGGCATATAATCCATGGTCAAGCAAGACCTTCACCTCATCGTGATTAAAACATGTTGATGTTATTAGTGGGTGTGTGAGGTTATGAAGATGAAACTCTTTGTTTTGGGGATTCTAATGCATTGCATTATATGTATTCTTAGTAGATCCAACCATAGGGAAGTTTAAAGGAATCTTAAATAAATGTTCTAATACATTTTTTTAGTGGATCCAACCATAGGGAACTTTTAATGAATCCCCTTGTTGTTTTTCTGAATTGATTTCTTTTGGGGAACCCAACTTTTGATTTCAATGACTTCTATGCGTGGGTTTTATTGATTGTTATGAAAATATTGTGGTTTTATCTTTTGTCCCTTATCTCTTTAGTCATCAGTCTATGCCTGAGCAGTCGGTCAGGAGCCGAATCGACGGTCATCACTTCGGTGTTTAAAGACCTATAGATTCAAATGTCCTGCTTTTATGTGCATGGATGATGAGTGAATGATAAGAATTTACCCTATTGTATATCCCTTACTTATCTTTGAGCTGATTGTATCATGGATGAATGTTTAGTCTTTGCACCTTCTTATGAACAAGTACCTCTACAGCTTGATTGATTAAAACTTTGATTTCTCTCTGTGTTTTTAATTGCTTGAACTTGGGTACATCTATGCATTTTTATTGATAAACTCTACATTGTGGATAGACATTGAGTATATATGGTGACACTGGATTCTCTAAACATTCCTCGCAAACTCTCTAGATTCTCCCAAGAAAGAAGAACATGAACTCTTTCTTCGACTGAGACTCCGAGTGACCAACAACAATCTCATCACAAGAGATTTTCAAAAGACTCTGTGAATAGTTCAACTGCAGAATGTGCTCAAACAAGTGTTATGGATGAATATTTCTTAGATAGGTTGCGCATTGATACTCCTGCTCCTGAGAATGTAGGGAATACTTCAAGACAAGAGAATATTTCTTCTAATTTTCTTTGATTTTCTTTATTTTTGTTGTATTTTTGTGTATTTAAATTTATGTGAAGTTAAATGTTGTAATTACTTTCAAATGTGTGTGTAGATAATGAGTTTAAAGAAAGGGACGACAATGACAGAGAGAGTGGTTGTCACGATGATTCAAATGTCAGTGCAGAGGGTGAAGGTGGATTTAGGAGGCCGCGTTATCAAGAAACATAAGATTACATGTCTGCGTCCACCTATCATTCAGATGTTGGTGATGAACTTCCCTGGGAAGGGATTACTGAAGCAATAATACTTGAGCGATGTTATTGTGTTAAAAGGAGGTTGGAAAATGATTTGGTGGTCTTGGAACTCGCTCAGGAAAGTAAAGAAAGTTTTCAAATTGTTTTTCATTCATTGGAAAACTTTATGGACACATATCAGAAGATGGGGCCAACCAATGACAGTTTTGTCAATCTAATGAGGCGGTGAAATTCAAAGGTGATGGGCCTTGATAAATGGGAGACAGTAAAAAACAGAGCTTCAAAAGAAGACGTTATTTTGATGTTCAATTTCAAAGAGGGCCCAAAGCGGAAGATTTTGAAGATGTAATATTTTAAGCACCCTGACATTGCAGGACATCTGTATAACAAATTTTTGGCGACATATGGAAAATTGTCGTGAAACGATGAAATTCCACACTATTTTGCAAGACACTTTTTTGCAGATTTTTTCTTGCACATACACCCTGATTATACTAGTCTACTATCCAAATATTATGGGACTGGTAAATGACGGACATATAATCACAAAGGGGCATATCGAAATGAGACATTGTTGAGGCCTCCACGACCTTTAGTACCTCTCCCAAAAGGGACATTTTCTTCACATTCAGAGTTGCAGGCTACATCAGAGGTTGGAAAAGAGGTCAAGAATGCAATCAGAGAAAATTTGGAAGTGATTTTTTATGGTATTGATGTTGGCATGAACCATCAACGAGCGGAAGCCAATTCCCTGACCATATTTGTTTATAAAATAGATGTGGAGTTAGATACCATGTCAGCAGAAGATATTTTGTGGTACGTAAAATTTTGTCGGGATGGTTGGAAGAATGTCATTCAAAATGATGACCCTAACCGCAGATTGGTATGTGTTCTAGTTAGTAAATTTTTGACGCATTTTAGGATAATTTACTTCTAATTATAGATTTAGATATAATTGTATCTATATAAATAATCGGGTTGTTATTTTCATTAATTGTAGTTTGAAGATATATTAAATAAATTTCCAGTAAGCAGGGGACTTGATTCCACAAGTTTAAATTTGGATGGGTTGAATCAGGTATGTGTTTTTTAATAGTTGTTCAATATCCACTCTTTTGAATAAGAGATCAACAACATTTATAATTTTGTATAAATGTGAACACATTGAATCGTAGATTTAGTTCTTAGTTGTGTTGTTCACAGATCCATATTCCATCTCCTACTACTTGGGCAAGTTTGTCTCAATTCTCATTGGGAGAGTTTGAAGAGGGTGGGAGTTTACATGTATCATTTAATGTCTTAAAATCATTTAAATTTGATATCTTATAATCATTTAAATTTAATTTTTCAAATTTTCAAATTTGAAATGTGTTATATAGTCTAATGTGGAGAAGAGAGTACCTGAGAGTGTTCTTGGGAAGGAGAATGAGATTGAGGAGGATGCAGAGGAAGCACAAAGATTTGGGAAGGATATTTTCATTCAAGATGATTCATAAATGTATGTTTTTTACTTTTATCAAAAAAAATTTCTCTCAAATTTTTAGTTTAGCCTTTCCTATTCAATGCTTTGATCAATTATTTTTAAATATATAGAACCCCTAGATAAGTTTATCATTTTCTTAAATGGTGTATATTCAAACTTATTTAATTTTAGATCATGATGAATACCTAATGTTGAGCTTGAACATTTGAATATTTGATAACAGACTCTATCCCACATCAGAAAAGAGAAAGTTTCTAAATTTTCTTTGATTGCATTTCTTGCTTTCTTGTTCAAGAATGGTGTAATATGGACATTTTTGTTTTCTATAAACAATAAAGTGAATTCCTTATTTCTATAGTATTGTCAAACTCTTAACTAAAATGGTTACTAATCACAAAAACCAACATTCAATTAGATTTACAAATAAGCTCATACATATTGTATATGTGAGCTAGCTCACACATAATTTCAAAGATCATTTGATTATATCTAATATGAATACATCACATTTAAATGGTTTTTGAAGAATGACTTAATATACATGTACATATTTGTGTTTTCTTCATGTACATGCAAGATTATATGAGAACATTTGTTCCACTGTAGAAAGAAGAGATAAGTATTTTCTGAAATAATGGTTTTTAAAATAGAGATTTGTGAACCTTTTTAGATATAAGTAGTTTTTTGGAAGAATAACTTAATATGGAGATTTATGAGTCCTTTAGTTTGAAAGAGCATCATGGAATTTGATTATATGACCACTGCAGAAGAAAAGAGAAGTATTTTACTACTGAGGAGATTAGTATTTTATTATTTTGTAAATATAATCAAATAACATCACCTAAGATGAGAATTTCTTAAGGATTTGAGACCTTATCCACAAGAAGAATTTTACCTGAAGGATTTAATACTTTATCTACAAGGAGATAAGTATTTCATTGGAAGAATGACTTAATATGGAGATTTGTGAATTTTCTTCATACACAGTTCTATATTTATTTTCATATTATTATATAATTCTAACTCACAATTTGTTTTACCAAGAACACAATAACATCACCTGGTATGAGAATTCCACCTAAAGGATTTGAGACCTTATCCACAAGGAGAAATTCAACTGAAGGATTTGAGACTTTATCCACAAAGAGATAAATATTTCATTGGAAGAATAATTTTATACACAGTTCTATATAAATTTTCAGATTATTATCTAACACTAACTCACAATTTTTTTTACCAAGAACACAATTTTTCTCTTTAATTTTTTTAAGATTTTAGATAAGATTTATAAATTGTTTAAATCATGTATGTTTAATGTGGAGAATAACTATCTTAAATCTGTTTAAGTGTAGTTGTCTATGTTATTATTTTGTATTGTTTATTTAATATTTAGTTACATTATATATGCTAATATGTGTTATTTGTTTTTTTTTATTAATTTTTTTATTGTTACATATGTCTAAATTATATTTTGTGGAAAATATGTTTACAATATATTTTGTGGAAAATATGTTTACAATATATTTTGTGAGAAAGAGTATGTTGGAGGATGAGACTTAATTCTTTTGATATGCATGTCAATTTTGTTTTAATCACAATTTTTTGATTCTGTATTATTTCGCATGTTTGAATTGTAATTTTTTTATTTTTTTATTCTGGTTTTTTTTGTAGGTTTGAATTGTAGGTATAAAGTGATGTATCTTAAAGTGATGGTTTAGAGTCCAGAATTTTGGAGTTAAATGTCTTAGTTTTTGTTATCATCCTAAAATGAATGTGAAACCTATGTATTTTACAGTGTAACTATTCATAATTTGATTATATATATATATATATATATATATATATATATATATATATATATATATATATATATATATATATATATATATATATATATATATATATATATATATATATATATA
>JZKD02S1673215.1:82185-98488 GCA_000966675.3 Picea glauca | reverse complement strand
CTTAATTATTAAAATGAAGGTTCTAAATAATTTCAAATTTTAAATGAAAATCAACTTAATAATTAGAATGAAGATATTCGTATATATACAATATTATTAAATTAAAGTGTTATTACAACAAGTGGAAGAGATGTTTAAATTGGTTTTAGTTGTTAGAAAATTAATTTAAAAAAAAAAAAAAAATTATCACTTAAAGAAGTCAATGCTCTCAAATCTAGGATAGAAGAGATGTTCAACTCTTCTTTGATTGGTACAATAGTAATAAAAATAAAATTCTCAAGATAGAAGAGATATCCAAATTAAGTATAGGCAATGTTTATACAATAAAATCTTGAGATAGAATAGATGTTCAATTTTTTTTGGGTTTATGTGATAATGATAAAATAAAATGCTCAAAATGATGTGACAATAAAATAAAACTTTAAAATGGAAGAGATTATAAACTCTTCTTTAATTTTATCATGTAGTCATTAAATAAATGCTCTAAGCTAGAAGAGATATTCACCTCAAAGTTCATATACCCTTAATAAAATAAATTCTCAAAATGAAAGAGATGTTTTTAACTTTTCTTTAATTTTGAGAACAATAATTAAAAAAAAATTCAAAATAAAATAGATGTCCAATTCAACTTTAATTTATATAATGCTCGTAAACAAAATAAAAATCGGAATGAGTTAAAATTCGAAACAAGATATTATTACAATAGAAAATATAAAATATGAACTTTAATTTTTTTTTTTAAATTAATGCAATATTATTAAAATAAAATGGAAAAAAATACTATTGAAAAAAGTAAGTGTTCAATGGAAATGGTGTTTAACAATTTTTTAGTTTAAAATAAAATTCTCACAATACAAATGGTATACAACTCAATTTTGATTGGTGTAATGCTCATAAAATCATTTTGATTGGTGTAATGGTTGAAAAACACAGATAAAATATGGTTGAACAATATTTTATCTATGTTTTTTAAGGATGATCTGGATTTTTTTATACATATCCTTTTTATACATATCATATTTGGAAATAAGGTTGAAAATAGTCAAAACAAGTCATCAAATTATGAAATGTACTTTCAATGAAAAATAAAAAATTATGGAATGTACATGTGCCACTTGTTTAAAAACATTGTAATGGTATTCCATTTTCAATTATTCATTCATGATCGATTTTTGACATTTTTCATTTTCTAACTTTTTTTTATTTTTTTATCGAACTTCTATTAACTTTATGCGCCCTGCACATACCAAATGACTATATTGACAACTTGTGACATCTGATTGGTAGTCTTGAAAGTGAACATGAGTATCGGTTTGATGGGTTTCTTGAAAAAAATATCATTTCAATATAATGGATCCTCTTTCATATATAAAATCGTTATTATCAAAATCTTCTAATAGCCTCATCTTTTGTTTTGTGCATCGCATCAAATAATATTTCTCGTTTTCAGTGTTGTCTAGAGGTTCAACCATGGAAAAAACATCTCCTACAAATAATTGGATATATTGGACAACAAATAGTTCGTGTTAGATTATCACACAAGTACATATAAAAGTTATTTGAAAAAATTTAAACATAAAATTTACCTTCTCTAACAAGTTCAGAAACTCTGTCGCCATCAAATGACACCATAGTTTCATTTGATTCCATATCCTCTGAACTTGCAAGTGAAATTTTCCCTTTTACATTAAGTTCGGTATTTCTCCAAGCTTTAACATATTTTACATTTTTGTTTTCGCAAATATCTATGGATTTTGTGTCCTATATGCAAAGTGAAAAAAAACAAGATGCATTTCTTCCATCAAATGAAAATACATTTTGAACATGTTTTGTTTTCTTGGATTCCAACATATCAAAAAAAACTGCACAAGACAAGAACTTGTTAACTTAAAATTTCTCAAGAAAATGATTGAAGTTTGAATATAAATTTGAATACGTTCAAATAAAAATATCTTGTGTACATGTGGACAACATTTATATATAGACACACCTGTGTACATCCCTTGACAGATTATATTCATGGGGTAGCACCATTTTTCACCATTCAACAACTTGTTCAGTAGATTCAAATCGATTGGAATGAGGGTTCATCTGATACCTTTGAAGTGATCGTTTTACACATGCCCCTGCACTGTCGTGCTCTCTTTTTCCATGACTAGTCTCAAAAAAATTCCAACAATGTGTAATGTTTAATTTTTTATGAAGACAACATAACCAATAGAATGATCGTGAAGATTTGAACTGAACCTCACACCCATTTGACTATATCCAATGTCAATCGAATCTGATTTCACGTTCTTTCAATGAATCATACACTTTATCAAAACAGTGTTGTACATAATGTGTGTCGTGTGCTCAATCATCACTTATGTAAAAGTGATATTCTTTAATAACATGTCGATTCTTGTTGGTGTTTTTTGTGTTATCAATACTTTGTTGATCATGTTGTTGGGCCCCAACAACTCCCCTTGAATTTTTACAAAATTTAAAGGGCCCCCATTAGAATCTTGATAATTATAATGAGCTACAGAATCAACATTTTCAAATAGTTCCATACCTTAGCTTGCTTTCAGACAAACTTAAGATATTCACTATAGTATGAGACATTCATTACAAGAGTATATGTCAAAATTTAGAAACGAGCATAGAAATCTCAATTTAAACAAAAACGTTAATTTTTATAAACTTTTTACTTTCGTTTAAATTATGACAACGTTCTCTTTCCTTTACTCATTAGTAAGTTTGACTATTTTGAATAATGGGTTCAATACTTCATCAAACAATATCTTAGTTGGTTTCTCATTTTCATAAAATTATTTGGTGATATTAATTAATTAAATTATTTTTTTTCATTTTGCATCTTATTTCAAAATAAAAATAAAAATAATAAAATAAAATTATCTATCATTTGTTTGATTTTGTAAAAAACCAAAATTAATATTTTTTTCTTCTCCATTAACTTGAAGCTTCTAGAATTTTAAGATCATATTTGAAAGGAAATTATAAACAATGTTTGTTTATAGAAAATAGTTAGTTTAAATTCATTTTTTATTTTATTGTTCTAGATTATGTTTTATTCACAATTTTTAGGCTATTAATTTAGGTTTCTTTTTGTTTTGCAGGATTCTATTATCAGTTATTTGGTACGAATATGTTCATGGTTTGATTTTATTATCTAAATACGTTTAAGATGATTGATCCAAAAATAATATTGAATTGCTGCAAATAAATTTATGAACAACAACAAATAAAATTTGGAAATCCATCAAGAACAGAGACACGATTGTGTTGGACTTATTGTAGCCAAACCATGAGGAATTTTGATGCAGGAGCATCCACAACACATCAAGCAAGCCAGCACATCGAATAGAAAAGACAGCTGGACAGCGCCTACAAATTTTGATATTCTTTGGAAGTTGTTGCGCCGCTTTTTAATGAAGTCGTTCATAAAGAAGCGCACTTGTATTGTAAAGGGGACCTTGAGCCTTTAAGCTCTCATCCTTAGTAGATAGGAAGGCATTTAATAGATTTAATGTTGTTAGATAGGAATTTAATTGTAGATTTGATAGTTGTATAATTCAAGAGGGAAAACGGATATAGACACCCTCCTTTGTATCATTATATTATTATCAACCAGGAGCAAGAAGAGAAGAGAAGAGAGGAGAATCATCTAAAGAACACCCATGTACAGAGATTGAATTAATAGAAGAAAGCTTTGATTCAATTCCATGGTTGTGTTATTCTCTGTGTATTGTTGATATTATGCTCATGATTATTTGCTTCTTGTTATGAACTCGCTTTTATATGCTGTGTATGTGATTTCATGGTTGATTTGAAAACTGAGGGATTGAGTGAATGAGTTTCAATTGTTTCTCTAAGTGAGCCAGAGAATTCCTGCAAAAAGTGCAGTTGAATTTGCCCGCAAGGAGTGCGTGACTGCAGGGTTTTACTTAGAGAAAGATTTTGTTCCCATTCACCTTGAAGTGCAGGTTTAGCACTAGAGACGTGCAAGGCGTGCGTAGGCTGGACGAAGACTCAGAGTTTTCTGAGAAACGGGGAATTTGGACTGCTGCTGCAGGTGAGTGCGTAGAGTCAAAGAAGCTTCAACACTCAATCGTGTTCGAAGGTCTGCCGCAAGTAGTCCGTGCAACAAGCCCTCATAAAGGCTCATGAAGTGAGGATAAGCTTAGGAGGGATAGACCTACAATTCATTGAAGGAGAATTACAGGAGTGTTGTGGAAAGTCCGAGAGAAACTCCACAGGTTGGCGAGTGGTTGAACAATTTCTCACAGAGGGATTGTTTGAATACATCTCGCAGAAATTAGCAACAGAAGGATGGACGGATGAAATCCCCTGGAGAGATTTCACGAGGATCCGAGGGTCATTAGATCGTGCACAGGTACACGAAGGTCACCGTGCAAGTATTAGGAGTTCGAAGCTTAGAAGGAAGTAGCGCCGTCGATTTGGCTTCATAGGAACCGTTGGATCGGCGCGTGCCATCGCATATCGGCATATCACGAGTTGAAGCACCGAGTTGGTGGAGCGGAAGTGGCGATATCGCGATACGCGATATCCTGATAGAATCATAACCGTCAATCGTGGGGACACGTGTCAAGGAATCCCAAGTAATCGGGGTTCGGAGAATCGAGGTTCTCGACAACAGAGAACACTCGCAGGTTGGATCCATGATCCGCGAAATCCCGAGGTGACGTGGCAGTGTGGGACCACAGGTGCTGGTGGAATACAGGTGGCATCGTATCAGAGGATCGGCACATCGAAGTTCAGGGTTTGGAAGTTCATATTATTGACATCGCGAGTAGCGATCCTCCGATAGAGGGAACTCCAATAATAGAAGTTGGATAAAGTCAACGATTGACCCATATCGGGGTTCGGGGATTCGTGAGGCATAAGGTACACGAGCATAGAATTCGTGATACCGCGAATTTCGATTTCCTAACTGCTAAGGGAGATCATCGGAGGGTGTTGTGGGTGAAGAATTCCCGACAGGGAATTAGAGGAGCATTGACGCTCTTCGGACCAAAGTTAGAGAAGGTCCTAGTGATTGCGGACGTGCTGGGGTATCGTGTGTAGCACCAAGTAGTATCAGAGCCGGAATATCTTTGCTTTATGTAGCAGAGAAGAGGATTCATCATGTCGTTGAGAAGAGAGAGACAGTCACCTGACTCAGAAGACAGGGAGGTGAGAAGAAGAGGTAGGCCGACAGGGAATCCAGAAATGGAGCAGCAGATGAGAGATCTCAGGGTGAGACTCGAAGAGATGGAAACTGCACAAAGATGCGGAGTTGGTGCAGGGGATCTTAGCGATTCCGAGGTTGAAGAGGAAGCTGGACATGCAAAAGAAGTCACAACAGAGGATGCATCAACTGAGCGGTTGATCAAGGCCATTGTCAGGATGAGTTCCAAAACCAAAATGGATATTCCAGCTTACGAAGGAAGCTTGGATGCAGAAGAGTTGTTGGACTGGATCAGAGCTCTTGACACCTACTTCGACTATGAAGATATCGAAGAGGATAAGAAAGTAAGGCATGTTGTTACCAAGTTGAAAGGACATGCAGCCTTATGGTGGGACGAGCTACAGGCGGATAGGCGTTCCAAAGGCAAACAAAAGATTAAGAGTTGGGATAGAATGATTGCTAAGATGAAAGCAAAATTCATCCCGAGGGATTATCAGATCACACTGTTCAGGCAGATGCAGAACCTGAGACAAAAACTGATGACGGTGAAGGAGTACACCGAAGAATTCTACAAGCTCAATATCAGAGGAGGTCATCGAGAGAGCGATGATGAGAAGGTGGCGAGATATCTGAATGGTCTGAGATACGACATTCAGGATGAATTGAGCATGGTAACCATTAGGACAGTTGAGGATGCTTACCAGATGGCTTTGAAAGCCGAGGAGAAGCTGAGCCGAAAGTAAGGTCAGCGAGGGCGAGGCAGAAGTCAGCCCAGAGGCAAGACAGTTTCCCAAGAAAGAACTCAGAAGCCCAATGAGGAATGGAAGAAACCTCAGGGTCAGACTGAGAGAGGTGGAACCTCACAGTAAAGACAACCATATGCTGAGCCGAGGAGACAGCATACAGAGCAGGGTGGCGGATATGCTGACGTGAACACTTTTCCTCGTACCAAAGGTAGGGGAAGAGGAAGAGGAGGAATCATCACATGTTTTACATGTGGGAAGGATGGACACAAAGTCGTTGATTGTCCAGATAGGAAAATGGATAGAGGAGAAGCTCACATCGATGAGGCACACAGGCGTGATGCTGAGAACGAAGACACCAGAAGTGGGAAGTCACTAGCGGTGCACAAAGTTCTGTTAACACCTGAGAAGGAGGTGGAGGACACAGCTCAGAGAACCAGACTGTTCAGTACCACATGCAAAACCAAGGGCTGGAAATCCAAGGTCATTGTGGACAGTGGAAGCACTGACAATCTCGTTTCGGCCGAGATGGTAGAAAAACTGGAGTTGGAGATGACCAATCACCCGAGTCCATACAAGGTATCATGGCTACAGAAGGGACATCAGGTGAGTGTTACTAAACAATGTTTAGTTGAATTCAAAATAGGTGGGTATTGTTGTTCCTGAGTCTATACTAAGGCTTAAAGTACAGTGTCAAGGCATTCGAAAGTATGTAAAAGATAAATACGAAGATATATGTTAACCTTCGGCGTAGGAAACTAATGAAGGTTTCTACATTCTCACTGTCTAGCTTCCAACTTCTCTTGAGCAGTTATATCACGCTCAATGGTTGCCCATGAAAGTTCTAATTCCTCCCGAGTATTAGCAGTTTTAAGGATTGTATCGAAAAGATTCAAAGCGATATGAGTTTGATTAGAGAGTCCGGGTTGAATATTAGGTTGAGTTACTGCAGGGAAAGTCATTGAAGGAACAGTACTAGTATGGAAATGATTAGGAAGAGATTTTAACGATGTTTCAATTTGGTTTTTTAAGTGGTATTTTTGCATGAAGAACAAAATGGGAATGCAAACTGAAGGCCTTTTCCTGTAACTGTATTGCTTTTAGTAAAAGGTATGGAATAAGAGAAAAAAACATTTAGCTATAGATAACGTAAGGTTCCTGTCAATAGAAACTCACACATACGCAAAAGAAGAAATTGACACAGAAATAATTGACATCGTGTAACTAAATATAAAATCCTGTAAATGTAAATTGGTCTTACACCCGCTGATAGCTGGTGCAGAGGAAAGACAAGAAACAATTACAGAAATTTAAAATCCCTTCACTATAGTAGTGGTTGTACTATGTTATAGTGATACACACCAATTATGTAGAGAAAAATGAAAAGAAACAAAGAACATAACGAAACAAACTTGCAACACAGTCGTGACGGAATCAAGAATCTTCAAATTTGTTGTATTAACTCCTCCAATGAAAAAAATACATTAGAATGTTTGCCAAAAAGTCCAGCCTTCAGTTCCTCTTTTTGTGATCTATTTATACAAATTTGCCCTTCCTTACTCCTATTCTCAAAAAAGTGCCAGTTGCCTGCTTTTATGTGACTTAGTGAATATTATACATCTGTCCATAAACTGGATACAAGTTGTGAAAGTTCCGCTTGGCAGCTGTGAAGAGCGAAAACACTCCATCTCTTCTACTTGATTTTCAAAAAGGGCCAGGTGCTTGTCTTT
Organism: Picea glauca; assembly: GCA_000966675.3. NCBI lineage: Eukaryota > Viridiplantae > Streptophyta > Pinopsida > Pinales > Pinaceae > Picea > Picea glauca. Next base: position 90,821 of record JZKD02S1673215.1, on the reverse strand, counting down.
GCATAGACTTAGTGCATATCCTACATCTTTCCATGAATTGGGATACAAGTTGTGACGGCTCTGCTTGACAAATGGCTTCGGCAAAGTAACACTCTCGGGCTAATTGTGGAAGTCTATTCCCCATATATGCATCAACCATATCAAGGGCGCCGAGTTGTGTGCTGGGCTGAATCAAATGTCCATTAATTGGAGCCATGTCTACCTTGTCTATCTTAGATATCTCTGCCAAATTTCTCTCATTTTTCTCCTTCATGTCGAGGGAGATCCGCTCTAAATTCATCTTCCTTAGTGTCTCTGTGTCACCCCCACTTTCCATCCCCAACAGTTCACCATTTATGGATTTGAAAGTTTCTTCTAGTGAATTTGTCACTTTTTGAGCCTGCTCCTTGCTTAAAGTAATATCATGCTCCCAATTTTTTAACAAGATATTTCCCCTAGTCTGTTCAGCAATGGTGAGCCCGGGAGACCCTGCTGAAAACCTATTGTTAGTGGCTATCACTGCCTCTTGGAAGGCGATCCGAGCAGCTTCTGCGTTTCTTTCCTTGACAATCAGATTCTCAAAAATCTGATGTATTAACAGGCAATCTCCTCGAAATTCCCCTACTTTGTTTAGCAGGCTCTGTTGAGCAAAAAAGATCCTGCTCCGAATGTCAATTGCTTGGGATTTAACAATCTCGATGTCGATCACATTGCTGCCTACGACCTCTAGATGAGCCCGTAACTGTGTGATCGTATCCTTCTACTGACCCAACTGCACTCGACCCTCTCGGATCACTGAGTTCGCTTGTTCCAGCTTGGTCTTGAGGACTTCGATTTCTTTCTTATCGACCAATTGGGCCAGATCTATTGCTCCACTTGCTTGACTTTTCGCGTCTTCCGCAGCCGAAGCCACTCGAGCTTCAAGAGTCTGGATCAGTCAATTTTTTCTCTTGAGCTGATTTTTCAACATCGCAACCGAGAATTGGTTTGCTGATGCATATGCTCCCAACGTCCCTACTATTTCTGTGGTGAATTCATCACTTTTCTTGTTTTTTCCATCTGTCATTACCTTGAATTTTTTAACAGTGGACTCTCCCTCTTGATAAAATTCCCGCTTTACCACATCTTTTCTCTTTCTATCAAAAAAGAACTCCTTAGGGGGGAGTTCCTCTGCCCTTATAGGTCTTAGTTCTTCGCCAAATATCCATCCCTCGCTGACGCCTCCTTGAGCCGACTGCAAGGGTGTGACAGAGGTGATGGGATGTCTGACCTGCTTTCCCCCTTCCCTGGTGTGACGAGTGGGTTCTGTTCTTTTGGAGGATCGGAGGTCTTCATCTCTGTTCCTGTCTCTAGATTCTTCTCTTGCTCGGGACTTTTCCCCTGTTCGGGACTTTTCCCTTGTTCGAGACTCTTTTCATGTTCAGGGTTCTTCTCCTGCTCAGGACTTTTCCCCCGTTCGGGACTCTTGTCCTGTTCAGGATTCTTCTCCTGTTCCCCTTACTGACGCTTTTCGGGATTAGAAGTTGGCCCCACAAAACTTTCGGCTTCCTTTTCTTTGTCCTTGGAAAGTCCCAAACCTCCCAGCACCACGGGGAGACATCTTCTCCTATGTTCCTGAAATTTTAAAACAGAGACCCTATGTTTGGGTGCTAGGGATCTGATTCGAAATTGCACTTCTGAATAGGACCTCGCCCCTCGGAAAACATCATCCAAGGGGGAACACTCGTGTTCAAACCTCTTTCATCCACAATTCCCCAAATGGGTGATTACAATTCTCTGCGGATCATGCTTTTTGTACTCGATAGAGACTAGGCTCAAATCTTCTAAGGTTGTAGCTTCAGCCTTAGCATGTCCGAAATCTAATAAGGAATAGGAATTAAGCCGAACGAAAAAATGACCATACCTTTTTTGATGAAGCTTTGAGCTCTTTGCTTACTCCGTTGATTACTGTTTGTTGCGCAATCTCACGACAGGCCATCTTGTCGGGGATGAAAAGCGGTAGCGCCAAAGGAGGGACCTCTGCTCCAAAAACTCTAAGATAGGAGAATTCCTCTTCAACGTACCAGTCTGCGATATGGCTCAAATTTGCAGCGATGCTATCAGAGATGCGGGATGGCAAAAGACCAAAAATGGCGATGTGCAGGGGCACCATCACCCAGTTGAAAATCTCATAAATAAACTCATTTGCATTATTTTCCCACAGCTTGTCGTGGTACTCATGCACAGTTTTTTCCTAGGCTGGACTCCAAGCCCAATTCATCAAAGGAAAAGGTGTCATGGAGCATATTGCGTCCATGATATATGCGAACATGAAGAATCCAGAGGGTCTCCCAGTTGCTTTTTCTCCCGGTAATCTGTAATTCTGTTGAAAAGACTGTCAAAGAGCATATTCGCCCAATTAAATGAGCAACCTTTTGCTACCCAAAAAATGAGAGGTACCCACTGGATGTAAAAATGTGCGTTATCCTCCCATCCGAAAAGCCGACAAGTCATCATCGCCACATACATATACTGTGGCTCCAATGAAGAAATCAAATACACACCCTTGTCATTCACTCTGAATGTTGCGGAACGCGAAACCCAATCTTTAATCAAACTAGGCATGGTTTTATCAAATTCCTCGCATTCCTTCTTTTTGAATTCCTCCAGGAATTCTTTTCCATATGTATACTCGGAAGTTGTTGGGAGCTTATACATAGATTGGATATGCTCTGGTCTAAAAGTTTCGACCATGGCCTGTCGATCATTTACGATAGTTCTGGAGGAGAGGTCGATGTGATCCAATGCCCATCGGATCATGTCGTAGTATGGGAGCAACCGAGGTCTGGTTGCGACTAGGTGCATTCCCCACTGAACAATTGTTTTGTACTTAGTATTCAGGTCATCCTTTACAATATTGTTGTCATCGTCATCTGAGTCAGAATAGTTTACCAACTTGGATTGCAGAATGTCTGAAATAAACGACCAGGTGGGTACTGAGCCGCCAGTCCGTGGTGATGTGTCTGAGACGTTGTCTGGACCTTGCGCTACAACCTCGACATTTGCTTTCGTTGCTCTCCTTGGGGCCATGGCTGACGCTTGCTTTTTCGCTCTTCTGCAATAAACCTATGTATACATGCGGAAATGAGTTTCCTTGGAGCAAGGTGAGCTCTGTGTGCTTATGAGAAATGTTTTAAAAAAGAATGAAACTCTCGTATATGTTTAAAAACTTTGTACCTTTTGAATAAGTCTATCAAATCGCACATAACACCAAATTAAATGTATAAATCCGATCTTATTTATTCCTGGATTGACCCTAAATCTTCATTAATGTCATCAATGTTTGGCGGCTTGACAGAAAATCGGGTCATGGAGAGTAAGTAAATTCCTCGTGAAGTGTGCCAACCTCGATGCGCGGGACGTATCTTACTAAATTTCATTTTTCTTAAAATTTCAAATCTTAACGGCTTAAAGATTTCCTCGCTTTTCACCACATCGTGAATTTCCCTTTATCATTTTGACTTTACAACTCGCGAGACTGCAAGTTCCGATTTTAGCTTAATTAACACTAACCGTGATTTGGTGGATCCTTAATTATATAATTAACTTAATCGCCATATCGCGACTGGGGAATTCGAAGACAAACTTTTTGGAGAACGATATGCCGAGTTGCGATATTGCGATGTGGCGATAATTAAGGCTCAAATTAAGAGAGGGAAAAAATAGATTAGGCGATTAATTAATCTCACTATAATTATGTCGCAACTTCACGAATCGGAGTTATGGACACCTTAACTTTATGAAGGAAAATGCCGAGCAACGATGTGCGGAGAACCAAATTCAACAGTGGTTAGTTTTTTTTACCCTAGGTTCCTGACCAAGGTTATTAAAAAAGTTATCGTGCTCTCGGCTCTTGGGGTTGTAAAAACAAAAATTTAGGGTCGACGACTGCCGAGGCGCGAAACCCCGATGACGTGTAAACATGGTTAAAGGTTTTACCCCAGCTAATGCCTTGGAAAAAAATTAGAACCGAGTTCGCATTTTCGTGGCTCGGGACTTGTGAATTCAAAAAATAAAGTGACCGATTTGCGGGACCCCGAAATAAAACAAAAGAGAAAACATACTTGCAAAAAATGGACCCTTTTTGAAAGTGACACAACTTTGCTATTCATGGGACGAAATTTCAAAGTTTTGTGATTTCGGAAGGAAAAGAAAAGCAAATTTTAGATCTTAAGTATCAAAAAATTGAAAATTGCGCGAGGTTAAAAACAAGGGTGGCTCCAACATAGGCTCCAACTAGGGATCCCAATTGCCTGTGAGGTGGGAAGAACAGTAGACCAGGTGCCAAAATTGGGTAAATGGAGTCATAGGCTAAAATTAACAGAAAAATCAAGGAAAAAGATAGAAGGGGAGAGAAATTTCACTTGGAAACCAAGAATTTTTCTCGAACTCAGATACTCTTTCTAAACACTGCTGAAGTCACTTTCACAATTTTCCCTTTCTCGCTACTAGGTTTGGGGAACGCTTTAAGACAGTCGTAATGCTCCTAGGATATTCAACAGGTCTCGTGATTCTTAGCTTGCATCAAAAGAATGATATTATATAATCTAAAATAGGGAAGCCCCGTCGGAATTTGGGGAAATGATCAGATTTTCAGAAAGCGTTGATTACTGGAGTAGATTGATTTTTACGTATAATAGCCTTACAAATCTCTCAGACATTGCTTCACTACCAGCGAGCCTGTTCAGTACCCCGTTGAAGTTGTCTGACCCTTTTTTACTGAATTTCTTTTCACCACTTCGAAAAATATTTATGCATTTAAACGCTAAGACGAGGGCAATCATTTCTGAATTTCCTTTCATCATCTTAATAGACTAGGTGGGGGCAATCATTTATGAATTTCCTTTCACCACCTGTCTTAGTATTTACTTTTAAAACACGAAGATGGGAGCAATCAGTTTATATCAGGGCTGAGATCTGTATAATATTTTTTTATCAGAGGTCTGTCAACTTATTTTGATTACTCGGTATCAACCTTCCTTTGACCCTCACAAGACCTTTAGTTCTTAGGGAGACAAGGCAGAATGAATAAAACTTTAAGGGACATCTTGTTCAATCAAGATTTGATTTTTTCGACGCTGTTGAAAAACCTAGGAAAGCTAGGATGACTATAAACGTTCCTTAACTTAGCAAAAGATCAAGTAGTTGTGAGGACCAGCTTTCTTATTAAGATCTGTTCCGAAATCCATGAGGTTAAAAATGAAAAAATTTTACTCCTTTGCAAAAACTCAGGAAGATAGTGACTTGCCGAAATTAGGCTCCAAATATAGACAGAAAACAAGGTAGCAATTCAATGGCTCAATATACAAAAGGTGACAATAGTTTAGGACTGGTTTTCAGATATATTTTGGAACAAAATTTATGACTGACTGTTTTTGGATTTTAATATATTCACTCAAATTATTTGGTTTGAAGATTATAAAGTCAAAATAATCCCATTATCTGCTTTTTATATTTCAATTTGAACAATATTACCTTAAATTGCTAAAACAACCTTTCATGACCAGAGTATTGAAAAAACTTACCTCTGTCTTTTCTTTTCAATTTCTTTGTGGGATACGAATTATATTATGTATCACATGTTTTATGTCGTCCTATTTCCCACACCGATCTGCACCTTATTTCTTCAGCTAGTTTCATCTACAGCTGGAATCCTGCAAAAACAAAAACGAATTTGATTTAAAATGCGTTGAGAATTTTGGAAGGAAAACCAAAAATTGAAAATAAACGCTTAAGCAAAAACATACATATGTAGAAAAACCCATAATAAAATCGATTTATTTACAATTATATATATACAATTTCTTATTTTTCATTTTATTTTATTTCCTTTTTCATATGACGACTGTTAAGTCATGTAGTGTTTTAGATATCGCCCGTTGACAGGGGCGCTGAGAACTTCTCCATCAATATTTTCCAGGAGAAAGGAATTTTTTCCTTCTGGAGCCGAGACCCTGAATGGTCCATACCAAAGGTGGTCAAATTTGGCATGCTTCGCGGCTTCTTCCCTTCTCGCATCCCATCTTAACACTAAGTCACCTAGGAAGAACTCTCTATCTTTTGTTTTGAGATCAAACAATGCTTTCATATCGTCCTGGTATTTTTGCATTCTCTCATCAACTTCCATTCTGAGTTGTTGAACCTCAATCAGTTGGTTAATTCTTCTGGTTATATGATTGGGGTCTTCGTTTTGATCCTGCCATAATTTCATCACTGGTAATGCTAAGTTTATAGGCAGAACCGCCTCGGTGCCATATACCATCTGAAACGGCGAAATGTCGATAGACCTTTTAGTGCTGATGCAGTTTGCCCACAATGCATGCTTCAAATATACATGCCAGGATCTCTTGTTTTCATTCAGTACCTTTTTTATTACGTTTACCAGGATCTTATTAGATGATTCAGCCAGCCCATTTCCCTGAGGGTAATAAGCAGTGGAATGGCCAAGATCAATACTGTACTTCTGGCAGAAGTCGATCATAGCCATTGACTTGAATGCCTGGGCGTTGTCAGTAACAATCTTTCGGGGACACCTGAATCTTGATAAGATGTTATCTTCCAAGAAGTCGATCACCACCGAGTCTGTTTCTCTATTGGTTGGAATTCCTTCCACCCACTTAGTAAAATAATCTGTGGCTGTTAAGATCCACTTATGCTGAGCACTGGAATGGGGATTAATTTCTGCTATGAAGTCTAATCCCCATTGTTGAAATGGATCTTCAATTTTGACTGGAACGAGTGGTAGTGCCGGGAGTTTTTGCTTACCAGTGAATATTTGACACGAGTAACAGGCACGTACTTTAGCATTAACGTCCGAAAATAGTTTCGGCCAATAGTATCTGGACCTCAGGATCTTGTAAGCTGTGGCTCTCCATGCATGGTGCCCCCCACAGATTCCTTCATGAAACTCTTCTATAACTCGCGGAGTTTCCGATTCAACCAGACAGACCAGTAAAAACCCGAGTGGATCCTTCCAGTATAGTCAATTTTCGGAGATGCAATATTTTGAAGCTTGGAGTTTAAAGTTCTGTATTTGGCTGGTGTTAGTCCGTCTCGACATTTCAGGTTTAACAAGTAGAAGACTATATCTTTATACCAACCTGACAATATGAATTTTTCTTCAACCTTGCTTGTATATGTCTGGTCATCCTGCTCTTGCAAACGTGTGTCTCCATCTTCCCCTTGTATGCAATTGATGTCAAGAGATCTAAGGTTCGTCTCAGCCAAGAGTTTGTCCAAACCCTTTCCTTTTATCAATTTAGTTGGCTTATTTTCCAGATCAAATTCTTGTATTTTAGCGAGCCAGCGCCATCGTTTTCGATCACTATCCGGCTGTACCAATATATCCTTCACATCACTGGTTGGTACGTACGTGATAATTTTTGAATGTAGGACATAAGTTCTGAATGCTTTTAGCGCTTTCACCATTGTGTATGCCTATTTTTCTATTATATCATATTTTAGCTCAGCGTCTCTAAGGCTCTTGCTAAAAAATGCGATCGGGCGTTCAAAGCCTTCATCATCTTTTTGTAGCAATACCGCGGCGATAGTATGTTCAGAAGCGAATGAGAAGATGAGGAAATATTTCAAATAATCTGGGCTTGTTAACACCGGGGCTTCGCTAATGAATTTTTTAATACGCTCAAACGACGCCTTAGCTTCGGTTGTCCAATTTACTCTGCTATCCTTCTTCAGCATTCATGTGATCAATTTGACAATCTCAGCGAAATTTGGTATAAATCTTCTTAAAAAATTTATTGTACCTAAGAAAGATTGAATTTATTTAACGTTTCTAGGAATACTGATAGTTTGTATCGCTTCAACCCTCTTAGGATCAATCCTGAACCCATATTTAAATAGGATGTGTCCCAGAAGCTTACCTTCCTGCATAGCGAAATGTGATTTCTTTGGATTCAAAGATAGACCATACCTGCGGCATTTTTCGAAAGTTTGTTTTAAATGGATCAAATGTTCTTCGTCCGTTTTAGAAAAAACCGTCAAATAGTCAAGGTAGATTACCACGAACTTATCTCTTTCTCCAATGAAAGCGATATCCATGGCATGCTAGAAGGTAGCCCCTGCATTCATTAAACCAAAATGCATTTTATCATACATGAATGTACCCCATGGTGTGGTGAAAGCGGTTTTTTCTCTGTCTTCCTCGTTCATGGCGATTTGATTGTACCCAGAAAACCCATCTATCATAGACATTCGATTTGCTCCAACTACCCTTTCCAGGACGTGATCCATTTTAGGAAGTGGATAATTATGTTTAAGAGATGATCTGTTCAAGTTCCAGAAATCTACACATAGTCTGATTTCTCTGTTCTTTTTTCTGACAGGGACCAAATTCTCCACCCAGTCTGAGTATCTTAGAGGTACAATTATTTTTGCATCTAAGAGCTTCTTAACTTCCTTTTCAATAATAGGCAACAAAATGGGGTTAAACTGCCTGAGCTTCTGCCTAAAAGGCTTGACTCCGAGCTTCAGAGGTATCTTATGGTCAATTATAGAAGTATCATATGTTCGAAGCTCGTCATAGGACCAGGCGAAAACATCTCTATACTGTCTGAGTAAGTCTCTATACTGATCTTTTACCTTAGGAGGGAGGAATTTAG
>JZKD02S1673215.1:62141-74393 GCA_000966675.3 Picea glauca | reverse complement strand
AAAATAAAGTGATTGATTTGCGAGACCCCGAAATAAAACAAAAGATCAAACATACTTGCGAAAAATGGACCCTTTTTGAAAGTGACACAGCTTTTCTATTCATGGGACGAGATTTTAAAGTTTTGTGATTTCGGAAGGAAAAGAAAAGCAAATTTTAAATCTTAAGTATCAAAAAATTGAAAATTGCGCGAGGTTAAAAACAAGGGTGGATCCAACAGGTATAATGATAAAATCCTATGTGATGTTATTCTCATGGATGTATGTCATGTGTTGCTGGGTATACCATTGAAATATGACAGAAATGTTGTTCATGACGGAAGGGTGAACACATACACTTTAGAGAAGGATGGGAGGACACACAGGTTGCTTCCAATAAAGGATAAGGAGGTAAATCCGGAAGTGAGTAACACCATACTTCTCGTGAGTGGGAAGGAACTTCTCATAGAGATGGAGAATAAGGAAGATCCACAATTCTTTGTGGTCAAGAAACCGAGAATTGTCCTACTAGCACAAGAGTGGACGACTTGCCAGAAGAGATTCAGGAACTGTTGGGAGAGTTCGCTGACATCATCGTGGAAAAATTACCTCATTCATTGCCACCAATGAGAAGTGTAAGTCACCATATTGACCTCATACCCAGAGAAAGTTTACCGAATAAGGCAATGTACAGGTTGACGCCTCAGGAGAATGAGGAGGTCAAAAGATAGGTACAGGATCTGCTGGATAAAGGATTGGTCAGAGAAAGCTTGAGTCTGTGTGTTGTTCCGACAATACTAAGTCCGAAGAAAGATGGAGGTTGGAGGATGTGTACCGACTCCAGAGCGATCAACAAAATCACCATCAGGTACAGATTTCCACTGTCGAGAATGGATGATCTGATGGATTGCCTGAGTGGGGCAAATTACTTTTCAAAGATTGATCTAAAAAGCGGATATCATCAGATTCTCATGAGGGAAGGTGATGAATGGAAGACGGCATTCAAGACAAACGAAGGTTTGTACGAATGGCTGGTCATGCCATTTGGCTTGACAAACGCGCTGAGCACATTCATGAGACTGATGAATGAAGTCCTAAGGGAATTCATCGGGAAATTCGTTGTCGTATATCTGGATGATATACTGATTTTCAGTAAGACAAAGGCTGAGAATTTGAAGCATTTGGCTATTGTGATGAGAAGACTGCAGCAGGAGAAGTTGTTGATAAACATGAAGAAGTGTTCCTTCATGTAGACAGAACTCATTTATTTGGGTTTTGTTATTTCGGCAAATGAATTGAAGATGGATCCTGAAAAGGTGGAAGTGATCAAGAATTGGCCATCACCCAGAAATATTTTTGAGGTGAGGAGTTTTCATGGATAGGCTAGTTTCTATATAAAATTCATTAGGAATTTTAGTGGAATCAGCGCAGCGATGATGGACACCATGAAGAAGTGACATAAGACTTTTCACTGTACAGCAGAGGCTGAGAAGAGCTTCAAACTGTTGAAGCGGAAGATCACAGAGCAACCAATTCTGGTGTTGCCTGATTTCCATAAGACATTTCAGGTGAAATTTGATGCAAGCGGGTATGCTGTAGGAGGGGTCTTGAGTCAAGAAGACAGGCTAGTGGCATATTTCAGCGAGAAGTTGGATGACACAAAGATGAAATACTCCACATATGATAAAGAGTTTTATGCCATCATACATGAATTAAAGAAGTGGAGGCACTACTTGATCCCAAAGGAATTTGTTTTGTACAGTGATAATCATGCATTGCATTTTGTGAGTCAATAGGATAAGTTGAACCGGAAGCATGCAAAATGGGTAGAGTATATGCAGAATTTTACGTTTGTTATAAAACACATTTCAGGAACTGCTAACAAAGTAGCTGATGCTTTGAGTAGGAAATGTTTGTTGCTACAGGAGTTTCAGTTCAAAACCTTGGGTTTTGAAAATCTCAGGGATATGTATGCAGGTGATGCAGATTTCGGGGAAGCGTATGAGGCAGCCGAGAATCCAGTTCTCAGAGATCGGAGCCCATGGATAGACTACATGATCCAGGAGGTATTGTTGTTTAAAGGCAATCAACTTTGCATTCCGAATTTCTCCATGAGGGAGAACTTGGTGAGGGAAAAACACAACGGAGGCTTAGCAGGGCATTTTGGACATGACAAAACATTCGCCAAGCTGAGCGAATCATATTTTTGGCCGGGCATGTGAGAAGATGTTATAAGGTTTGTTGACAGGTGCAGAATTTGTCAGCATTCGAAGGGTCGAAAGAAGAACGCAGGGTTTTATCAACCATTGCCCATACCGGAGAGGCCATGGGAGGCAATTAGCATGGATTTTGTGTTGGGATTACCGAGGACAGAGAGAGGGGTTGATTCCATATTTTTGGTAGTAGATAGGTTTTCAAAGATGGTGCATTTTATTCTGTGTCAGAAGACCAACGATGCGACCCACATCGCAAACTTGTTTTTGAAAGAGGTTGTTAGAATTCATGGATTGCCGAGAAGCATAGTCTCGGACAGGGATAGAAAATTCATAGGCTATTTTTGGAGGACGCTATGGAAGAAGCTAGGAACTAATTTGGCATTTAGTTCTGCTTATCATCCATAGATAGATGGACAGACCGAGGTGGTCAACAGAAGTCTGGGAGACTTGCTGAGGAGCTTGGTGACAGAGCACCATAGCAGCTGGGACAACATATTGCTGCAGGCAAAGTTTGCGTACAATGATTCGGTGAATCGGAGTACAGGCAAAAGCCCATTTCAGATTTTGTATGCAAAACAACCGAGGGGAGTTTCTGAACTCAGGGAGTCAGAACAGACTGGGACTAGTAGTGCTAGTGCAGAAGAATTCACTGAGGCGATGGAGGAACTTCACACGAAGGTGAAGCAGCGACTGCAGAAGTCAAATCAGGAATACAAACGCAGAGTAGATCAGCATCGGAGACAACTTCAACTCGAAGTTAGAGATATTTTTCTGGTGCACTTGAGGAAAGAGAGGTTCCCAAGGGGAACATATAACAAGCTCAAAATGAAGAAAATTGGCCATGCAAAGTCCTGAAGAAATTCGGGGAGAACGCTTATGAGATTGAGTTGTCGGATGGCATCGGGATATCTCTGATTTTTAATATTTTGGATTTATACCCATACAGGGCTAGAGAAGCAGGTTCTGGAACTGAAGAACCAGTGGTCCAGTGGCAGAAGCAATTACCAGTTTCAAAAAAGCCGCAGATGGAGTGCATATTGGACAAGCGAGTCGGCAGAAAAACCAGACGAAAGCAATATTTTGAATATCTGGTGAAATGGAAGAATCACCCAGTTGAAGATTCCAGCTGGGAAAATGAAGCAGTGATACAGAAGCATGGACAGACCGTGCAGGAGCTCATGGACAGGAACCCATGAAATTTTTCAAGCCGAGGAGTATGATGTAGGAGCATCCACAACACATCAAGCGAGCCAGCACATCGAACAGAAAAGACAGCTGGACAGCGCCTACAAATTTTGAGATGCTTTGGAAGTTGTTGCGCCACTTTTTAATGAAGTCATTCATAAAGAAGCTCACTTGTATTGTAAAGGGGACCTTGAGCCTTTAAGCTCTCGTTCTTAGTAGATAGGAAGGAATTTAATAGATTTAATGTTGTTAGGTAGGAATTTAATTGTAGATTTGATAGTTGTAGAATTCAAGAGGGAAAACGGATATATACACCCTCCTTTGTATCATTGTATTATTATCAACCAGGAGCAAGAAGAGAAGAGTAGAGCAGAGAATCGTCTGAAGAACACCCATGTACAGAGATTGAATTAATAGAAGAAATCTTTGATTCAATTCCATGGTTGTGTTATTCTCTGTGTGTTGTTGATATTATGCTCATGAGTATTTGCTTCTTGTTATGCACTCATTTTTATATGATGTGTATGTGATTTCATGGTTGATTTGAAAACTGAGGGATTGAGTGAATGAGTTTCAATTGTTTCTCTAAGTGAGCCAGAGAATTCCTGCAAGAAGAGCAGTTGAATTTGCCCGCAAGGAGTGCGTGACTGCAGGGTTTTACTTAGAGAAATATTTTGTTCCCATTCACCTTGAAGTGCAGGTTTATCACTGGAGCCGTGCAAGGCATGCGCAGGCTGGACGAAGACTCAGAGTTGCGATTCTGAGAAACGAGGAATTTGGACTGCTGTTGCAGGTGAGTGCGTAGAGTCGAAGAAGCTTCAACACTCAATCGTGTTCGAAGGTCTGCCGCAAGGAGTGCATGCAACAAGCCCTCATAAAGGCTCATGAAGCGAGGATAAGCTTGGGAGGGATAGACCTACAGTTCATTGAAGGAGAATTGCAGGAGTGTTGTGGAAAGTCCGAGAGAAACTCCATAGGTTGGCGAGTGGTTGAACAATTTCTCACAGAGAGAGTGTTTGAATCCATCTCGCAGAAATTAGCAACAGAAGGATGGACGGTTGAAATCCCTTGGAGAGATTTCACAAGGATCAGAGGGTCATTAGATCGTGCACAGGTACACGGAGGTCACCGTGCAAGTATTAGGAGTTCGAAGCTTAGAAGGAAGTAGCGCCGTCAATTTGGGTTCATAGGAACCATTGGATCGGTGCATGCCATCGCATATCGACATATTGTGAGTTGAATCACCGAGTTGGTGGAGCGGAAGTGGCGATATCGCGATACGCGATATCCCGATAGAGTCATAACCATCAATCTTGGGGACACATGTCAAGGAATCCCAAGTAATCGGGGTTCGGAGAATCGGGGTTCTCGACAGCAGAGAACACTCGCAGGTTGGATCCGCGATCCGTGAAATCCCGAGGTGATGTGGCAGTGTGGGACCATAGGTGTTGGTGGAATACAGGTGGCATCATATCGGAGGATTGGCACATCGTAGTTCGGGGGTTGGAAGTTGAGATTGTTGACATCGCGAGTAGCGATACTCCGATAGAGGGAACTCTGATAATAGAAGTTGGAGAAAGTCAAGGATTGACCCATATCGGGGTTCGGGGATTCGTGAGGCATAAGGTATGCGAGCATAGAATTCGCGATACCGCGAATTTCGATTTCCCAAATGCTAAGGGAGATCATCGGAGGGTGTTGTGGGTGAATAATTCCCGATGGGGAATTAGAGGAGCATTGACGCTCTTCGGGCCAAAGTCAGAGAAGGTCCTGGTGATTGCGGACGTGCTGGGGTATCGCGTGTAGCACCAAATTTGAAGAAATGGTTGAAAACTCATCTCCCAAATGGACCCATTTAGCTTCCTCTTGGAAGTTTTCCCAAACAAATGCATGATTTGAGATATATTTGTGTTTCTTTACGAGATAAATTTCAGGTGGCAGAAATTATTAGTGATGCCCAGACTGTTCATTCATTGTATAAATATATGGGAAAGTTCAGCCATGGGGAGGCAAGAAAATGAGAGGAGAATTTTGATCATTTCTCTTTTGTATATTATTTCTTTTGTAAACTTTTTTTTCTTTTCAAATGGTGTAATGAATGGTTGAAATCTTTGGGAAAATGGACAAGTATTTTCAAAGAAGAATATGGAATTCCAGATTTCTTAACGACTTTTGTCCTGTGAGTAAAATGGTTTTATTTTCATTATAATATCTTCATATTATTTGAATAATTGATTATGCATTGATTTAAATTAGTTTTAGTATGTTTTATCAATACATGGTTAATTTCTATCATTTATGTATTAATTTGTTTTAATCTTTAAGAGTCTATTATCCCAAAAATTATTCCAGGACTACAGTATGGACATATAATTTTAGGAATCGATATGGGAAAGCAATTCACTGCTCGGTTTAGACCTGTGTGAGATATTATTATGGTTGATTTAGCTTTAGCCTTGTCATCATATGGTGTTTCATATTGTTAAATATTTAGACGTTGTTCATAATCTGTCGTTTCATTTTGTATGTGTGATCAATCGATCATTTGATTATTGTTGAATTTATTTCTAATGTTAAATGATGAATAATATCAATACTCAGAATTGAGTTTCCTTTCATTCTTAACTATTGATTATCTTAAGATCACATGATTTTTAATTAGTTGTCTTCGTAATGTTATTAATTTACTCCAAATATCAAACATTTCTTTGAATTTATTCTGGAAGTACTAGTATTGTTTTATTATAGGTTTCCCTTAAAAGTAGGACAAACAGGAGCTCAAACAACACAGAAAGACAAACTCATTTTTGTTGATCAACAAAAGGTTAGTGTGTCTGCTATTTTATTAATTATTTATTAATGAAATGAAGATTTCATTAATTATCTTTAACGGTTACTGTGTCATTGTTTCAATTGTATTTGCTTAGTATTTATTAGTTTTAAATATTTAAACATTAAAAAAAAACAAAAAGATTTATGTTCTCTATTTATATTAATTAGAAACACTATTACGAACATTCATTTCGCAAGATTTCAAGTAAACCTTGCAAACTGTATATAGATTGTTTATAATCATTTGTATATTCATGTTTCTATTTGAGCACTTGTAATTAGTATATAAATTGTTAGAATCATAGCTTTAGATTAGTTTCATTTCTTTTATTATTTTTAGGACTTTAGTTGGCCAAGGGAACCATTAAACCCGTTGGGTCATTTCATTCCAAATGGATTGGGTTATTTAGACAACCCCAGTCTGGATTTGACCTTCCATTTGATGGTGTGTCACTTATGTCTGTCAACAAATAACGCTAGAAGGAGGGAAAAGGTAAATTTAATGAAATAATGTTTTACTCCTCAGCCTGTCATAATTTCAGATTTATAAATTTTTCTTCTGTGTTATCTTGAAATGCACTAGAAGGCAGGCCAGATTGACAAACTGGCCTTATAGGAATCTTTGTTTTGAATGTATTCAATTCCCCATGGCTCCCCAAATCACTGTGTTGGAACATGTTTTTCACTTCTCATTACCTGATATTCCCAACGAGACAGACTCTCTCTTGTCCAAACTCACCTTTGATGGTGGGGGGGGGATATATCTGCAAAAGACCATCTTAACAAGTTTTGGTGTAAATGCATCAAGCATGATATTTCTGATTTAAAGGTTTTATGCAGATTGTTTGCTTTCACTTTCAGGGGGCGGATTAAACATTGGTTTGGGTTTTTTCCAGCATATCACATTATTGATTGGTTTCAGTTTTTAGATGAATTTTTAGATGCTTTTGAAAAATATAATTACAATCAATTATGTGAAGAATTTTAGACTTTACTAATCAATGGAAATTCATCTCTAGAAGGATTTTCAACAAGAATCCATCATTTTCTTTGTAAATTTAATCTTGATGACATGTCATTTGTACTAAATATCCTCTATTATGCATGCATCCCTTTCATCCAATCACATTCAATCGTGAATGATGAATCGGTTGCAAATCCTATCACTCAATTGCGAGAAGAATTTTGTTCGCAGGATGAGAGGAATCCATCCGAAAATTTTGAACAAGCAAGGGAGGTAGAATCTATTGAAAAGGTTCTTACTGACAATCAAATTGGTTTTTCCTCTGAATCATTGTATACTCAGTCCTCGACCATCGTGGAAGAAGATTTGATGTTGAGTCAAGATGAATGTCCATATTCTTCTAACCCTTCCTCTAATCAGTACTTAAATTCAGTTATTGAAGAACACTTAGGTGATGAAAATGATCTTAAGTATTCTAACATTCCAATGAAACTGATTAGAGATGTAGATCTACAATTGGAAGAAGAAACCTTAAACCCTCATCTAAAAATCATACCTTATCCACAAGAAAGATAAGATGTTTGTTGTGAAAGTTTTGAATTATCTATCATACAGGAGACACATTTAGATGATCATATTATGTTAAAGAATTTATCACCAAAACAGAGTGAAAGTTTTAAGGAAGGTAAAGAGGAATGTCTTGAGAATACCATTGTTAAATATCATAGCTCAAGATATTATTTTCATGTGCTCATTTTTTATTCTTTTTATTTTTTATATCTCGATCTCTTCTTAGATTCTGGTGGACTTGATACTTTACCCACAGTATCTTACTCTTTTCCATCACAATCAAATCTTTTCGATATGCCAAAATTTGGTGAAATTAATTCCAAACATAACATTTATGAAGCTGGATTTGATGTTCTTTCACTTTCGTCACTCGCATGTAAAAATGACATGTTGCAAGATTATTTTACACGATTTATTGTTGAAAAAGACAATGCACTTACTCTTATAGAAATCAAATATTCCATTCGTTCTTTGATTAGTTCGAATTTTAATGTTTATGCTTCACAATTTGAAACAATCAATATCATCAAAGGAAGCATTCAAACCAATAATCTAATTGATGACATGAATCCTCTTATGATGTGTTTCCCATTGATATATCCATTTCATCAAAGTCATAGTTTGCATCCTAATTTTTATGACAGGATCTTAGAATGGATTGAAGATTCGTATCTAAAAAATCTTCATAATAAAGATAAATTTGTTCTTGCTTTGTTTCTATAACGAACCTCTCTGTTCGTCACGATCCTCATATAACAAGTGCAATTTTTTTTGTGTGTGTTTAAGGTGTGTGTGCACATGTACAAAGGAAATAAACATGTTCGACTCTGCGTTGCCACCTGACGATGAATAAGACGCAACCACGACGAACATAACAAGATGACATAAGACGCACAACAAGTGACTGCATGCATTAACAACAATCAATCGACAATAAGTAAGATTGACTACCCGCCCGTCCTACCCTGCAATGGTTAGGACCTCCAAGACACATAAGCAACGCTCAAGCCTAGGTTCCCATCGATTTTAACCATTTAAGGTCTCAGGGCTGGCGACTGTTCTGAGGAACATGGAGGTGTCTACATCCCACCCGACACAAACAGACCAAGCAATTAAATTTATTATAGCCAAGTACAACAAAAGTTAACTAACATACCCGTCCTCTACGGAAGGCGCAAATCAAAGGACACTGACAATATTCAACCATTAGTTAAGACTCAACATTACCTACGACTCAAGGGCAAGGTACAGATCACTCACTTGTTTAAATTCCATTAGTAGATGGGTTACCAACCCAACCTTAAAATGAGTACATATAATTAATTTCAATTTCCCATTTACTAAATCTTGATAAATTAAAGTACTTAGATTCAAGGACCTACCTTTTTCATGTTGTCAATCATAATAAAATAAAATTAACCTTACAATAAATTCCCATATCATTACTCATGCACTTCAATAACATTGTAAAGTAAATAACAATGATCTCACACTCATATGTTATCCATGCTGTCATAGCCCCTTTTTATTTTGCAAGGGAATTAGCTTTATATGTTTCAACCATACATTACAATAACCTTACATTGTAATAACATTGCAACTAAATGACGAGGATCTTATAATTCAATGTTATCTAATGCTAACATTTCCATATTGCAAGAACATTACCATTAATAGTTTACCAATAGTTTACCATGAGCTTATATTACAACATCTTTACAAAAATGATAAACAAAAATAATGATGATGAGCCTAATGAATTAGAAACCATGATGAAAATATTATTGTAATTCATATGGTAAATGAAATCCTTCTATTGTACATCATATTGTAAACATATTCTTTTCATGTAAATCATATTCCTTTCTTTACAACTAAATCATATTCTTTTATTAACTTAAAAATCGTGTTTTGTACCTCATTGAAAATAAAATAATAAAAATAAAGATGATGAGCATAATGAAATAAAACCATAAGAAAAATCATATTGTAAATCATATGGTAAAGGAAATTCTTTATTGCAAATCGTATTGTAAATATATTCATGTCATGTAAATCATATTCTTTTCCTTACCACCGAATCATATTCTTTCATTAAACTTGAAAATCATGTTTTGTACCTCATCGAAAATAAAATATTAAAAATAAAAGATGACACACATAATGAAATAAAATCAATGAAAACAATAAGGAAGGGAGGGCCTGGCGCCGGCGAGAGACCAAGCGGCCACTGATGCGCGCATGCCTGAATTCGTCAAGGTTTAAAAGATGCTAGCAATATACAATCAATCCTTCTAGGAGACCATGCTAACACCCCAACAACCATGCAACGGTGCAGGCGCGGACTGAACAACAAGCTCTCAGAAAAAAATGGTAAGGGAAGGCGTGGGTATCAGGCCACGATCCCAAGGAAATCGTGTCTCCTAACAGAACTTCGCCATGCAGCGGAGATAACCAACAGTAGAATTTAAAGGCAATCGCCAGAAGGGAGATGCCCTGGAAAATGTGCTGAGGTATTATCTAATTCATGAAGGTAGAAGGGTTTTAACCGGATAAAACACGTAGAGGTAACAAGCAAGACGCAAATGGAATGATACCCAAAAAAACAGGTAAAAATAACCTAGTACCCAAACCAATTTGCATTCTGAAATAAGGGAAGGTGAAACGATGGTTACCAGAGGTGATTTTTAATATTGCACAGTCGGGTCCTGAAATAAAATCATCCAGAAATAAAAAAAAAAATGCAATTACGAGGATAGCAGTCAAAATTAAAGGGTTCGCTAATGCAAGACTGATAGGGCTGACAGGGTTTAACGGTAATCCACGCGGTTTGTAGGGTGAACTGAACCAGTGTCAACAGAGGCAAACCAAATCAAGAAATTCAACCCAGCGCATAGATTTACAACCCAATCGCACTCCAATAAAACCAAATAATGGCAACCAAACACAAGGAGTTAGTAATTAAACGTAGAGAGGTGTAATCCACAAATCACAGAGAGGTGTAAGACAAAAACGCAGAGTTTAACTGGGTTGGAACGTGTGGGTGTCAACCTCCAAAATGGGTAACACAAAGCGCAGAGACACAACAGAGAAAACGAAATTTAGGTGGTTTGGAAAATGTAGGTGCATCCTCCACCATAACGCACAGGAAAACTGACCCAAAAACACAACACCAATGCAGAGAAGTAAAAACCCAACTCCCAGAGTTTGGGTGGCCAAAAAAATGTGGGTATCATCCAACAAAATAGAACCCATAAATTTCAAAGAATGGTGAGGGAGACTGGTCGCATCTTCCAGCAAATCACAGAGGTTTAACCATAAAAACGCGGAGAAATTAAACTATAAAAACGCATGGAAATTAAACCAAAAAATAACGCAGAGAAATTAAACTATAAAAACGCAGGGAAATTAAACCAAAAAAAACACAGATAAATTAAACTATAAAAATGCAGAGTATACAACAACAACCATCTTGTAGAGTAGCGTTTCCCAAGAAATCCAAGAAATCGCAGAGGACACTAAGAGGGGTGCAAGGCTAGGTTCTCAGATGTTATACAGAAACAGGGTTATTGCCACTATTTAAACAAGGAACCCTTCAATAACTTGTCAGTGGTATTTCATACAAAGAAACATAAGTGATACAAACTGGTACATGATTTGCATCCATTAAACAGAAATCATATCACATTCTATTCTACTAAAACAGAAATCATACCATTGCCTTGTCATCTGCTTCGAATGATGTCCAGTGCTCTGTGCCGCTCCCGCTTGCCAACAGTTGCGACCTCACCGGTACCTCCCAGCCAACGCTAGGGGTACTCTACTTCCCCCTTAGCCCCCCGAGCCACAAAGGGGCCACACACTATCCAGATGGTATGTCTAGCTTCCCAGCTCGCCTCGCAAGGCCAAGCTACCACTCCTATCCGAGCTGAGAAAATCCCAACTCCTCACAAGTAATCAGTCAAGTCACAAATCCGACAGCGTAACGTTATGCTAACAGTAGATCCCCTTCTTTTTCATCTCCCCTTTCTTTTATAGAGTTTTGAGACCCTCCAACTTTCTCTAAATCACATTTAAATTAAGTTTCAATAAAAATATTCTAAATATTCTCCTTCGCACAAGTGTCGTCCATCCCCCTCTTTCCTCCAATAATTATTTTCTTTAAATTTATTAATTGTCTCACCTCCCTCACCCATCTAGAGTTTCTCCTATATTTACTCCTAGGTGTTTCTAGATCCCCTTACATGTTTTAAATACTTTCCCTAAAATTGATGTTGCTATTTTAGCTCAAATTAGAAGGTTCTTTATTACCGATTCCTTACTATGTTGACCTTGCTTTTTACCATAAGTTCAACTCTTTCCCTTATCATGTTTCCCCCATTCCTAAGTTTCCTAAATTTTATTATCCCCCTTTTTCCCCTTTTTATTAGAGCCAAAATGCCAGTTACACGTTTTTTAATCTTTTACCCTTTTTATTAATTTAATATCATTTTTTTATACTTCCATAGT
>JZKD02S1673214.1:28160-43395 GCA_000966675.3 Picea glauca | reverse complement strand
ACTGGGCTGACTTCTCTTTCTGGAGGCTAATAACTCAATATAAGATATTCTCTTGAGCTGACTTGTCTTCTAGAGTTATTATCCAATGTTTTAGGGTTTCTCTTGCTTCCCAGAATATTTTAGTCTTGTCAAAGGTTACACATGGAGGTTAATACCTCCCGCAACTACCATAATATCAACACTCCCTCCTAGCTAGGGAGGTATTAAAGGCAATGGTCTTGAGCACAAACAAACCTATCTCATGATTAAATCATGAGCACCATCATCACTATCAGTATCATTTGATAGCATCAAATGCATCATCTCTCGAAGCCACACTCCATCTGGGTAATCGGGCATGATGCTGAATAAGTCACTCACTCCATAGAGTGATACAAGAACCATTTTTCTAATCCGGACATATGTCCTAGAAGAATAACTATTCCAACAGATGCTGAAAGCCATGCCATGGGCTACAAGGACTATTCTTCTAATCCGGACATACGTCCTAGAAGAATGACTGTCCTGGACCATTTTCCATAGGGAGAATGTTTGTCCATCAACATACTGACTATCCATCTGGCTTGTAATCATCTCTAACACTAGTGATAGTCTTCATGGAAATCAAAACAATGCCATTCAATAGAACACAACTGTGTCTATCCATTGTAGTACACAACTACTATCCAATGGTACACAACCACACCAAGTAGCACACGACTACTAACCAGTGACACATAGTCACAACCACACCAAGTAGCACACGACTACTAACCAGTGACACATAGTCACAACCAGTGGAACACATCCACCACAGTGGCATACAGTTACTGTTCAAAGACATACGATCTCCACAACAATCATATCATCTGATATCAACCTGCATAACAATATCATGATACAAACTGAATCATCTGGGCCATTCTTCCACTCACATCTGTGAGATCTAGAAGAGCATCTGCCCTCATAAAGTAAAACATCAACCATGGGCTATCTGGATTATTCTTCCCAAGCATAGAAGAATAACTGTCCTTGATTTCTGAGCCTGGACCATTCACCTAATTGGGCCATTCCTCTGACACTAATCATAGTGCAACTTGGAGAGAATGAGTCTGCCCTAGGGAATGCCTGTCCCTGATTGCTGAACCTGGACCATTCATCTAACTGGGCCATTCCTCCGGCACTAATCACAGTGCAATCTGGAGAGAATGAGTATGTCCTAAGGAATGACTGTCCGGACCATTTCCTATGGAAATGATTGTCTTGCACCAACCTCCAAAACGAACCATTCTTCAAAACTTCTCACAACTGTGAACTTCAAAAGAATGACTGCCCGGTGAGGCAGACCATTCTACTTGACCACTACTCAGAGTGACTGCCAAGAAGAATGACTTTCCTAGGCCATTCCCCACACTAGCCACAAGGGGAATCGCTGTCTATGGTACATCAACAATCTATCGGACCATTTTCATTACGAAAATGACTGTCCGATCTGGACCATTTTCCGAACTGGAAAATGCTTGTCCGTTAGAAATTTCGAACCACTTTCCGAACTAGAAAGGAACTGCCCATCCTGGACCATTTTCCGAACTGGAAAGGAATTGCCCATCTTGGACCATTTTCCGAACTGGAAAATGACTGTCCATAAATCAATAACATATCAGTGCTCCCTCCCAACCTGGGAATAATCACTTCCTTTTCCAATAAGGAAGTCGTCTCCATGAATCCCAACTTGTCTCTTAAGTACACAAACAAACTTTTCATCTTGGACAGGGGCTTTACCAAAATATCTGCTATCTGCTCATCTGTGGAGATATACTGGAGAACCACTTCTCTCCTCTGGACTTTATCACGAAGAATATAATGCTTGATCTCAATGTACTTCGGCCTGTCATGGAACACTAGTTTCTCTGAAGGCTTCACATAGCTCTAATATATCATGGTCGAATTCAACACCTGATCAGACGGTTCAAAAACCAACTTATAGAGCCACATTGCTTCTGTACAAGCATCACAAGCTACAATATACTCTACTTCTGTAGTGTTGTGTGCAACAGACTTTTGTTTCCAGCTAGCCCATGACATCGTGGCAAAGCTCAAACTGAAACATATCCAAGTAGCACTTCTTCTGTCATCTGCACTCCCTGCCCAATCTGAATTGATAAATTCATGCAACTATATGTCATAGTTTAAATGTCCCACAAAACAAATATCCGGCTGAGTATTCTTCAAATACATTAACAAACCAATCAATTGTCAATACAAAGGCAAGTCTATTGGATTAGAGTCCCTTCAACTTCTTCAGATTTGTTATCATGAGAGTTTGCCATGGATTTGCAATCCATCATTCAGAGTTATGAGTAACCATTCTGATACACTTTCTCTGTCATAGGAAGTTTTCCCCATGCTTCTGTTGTATATGAGATACTCTGCATCAAGTTGCTTGAATCCATACAAGGTCTTCTTCCATTTGCATACATGGGTCTCGTTCTGGTATAAGCTTCTTTCTCAATTTGCTTTATTGGAGAAAATAGTCTTTTACATGTAAATTTCAATCCATGGATACTGCAAGAGGTATATTTGGTTTACTGGAACAAGCTGTCATCATAGTATTCTCCCTCCTTCTGGAAGAACCTCTAGTTCTGAATCTCGCAATGCTTCCATTCATAAGTCTTTTTCACATTTTCTTACATACACTATTCTTCATCACAACTTCCATTTCTTCTCCTTGATTGCTTCTAGTGGGTTCAAACCAAGCTAGTAGTCTTATGATTCTCGGTATAATAACTAGTGTTCTGGCTTTTCTTTCTTTCTTGGAATCTTCATGTTCTTCATGTTCCTCCTTAGCTTTTGGGTCCATGGAGTCTTCTATAGATTCCATGCCCTTCCTTCCTGAAGATTTCAACTTCTTCCTTTCATCATAGGAACATGGATGTAGATGGACAACCAAGGATACTTAAGGCTTCTTTTCGAAGAAAACTTCTTCTAGAGTCAAACTAAACACGTGCTGGTTATCATGGCTGCTACTTTCAATGGGGAACATGGATAGATACTTTATAATCTTCACGGATTCTTCAATGGATCATATCATTTAGGATTAGTTGCCTCATAATCTCGGCTTCATGCCTGAATGCATGCTCTTCTTTTGGAATTCTGCAATCAACTCCCTCCATCTAAGAGAGTCCATGCTTCTGCCTGTAAAGTGTCACAAGTTTTATTCTAGTTTCCTCTTGATTATTGACTTCTTTCTGGTCTCTTCAAGTTTGATTCTGATTGTGGCCCATCTGGCAGTTGTTACTTATATAATGGCTTCCACAGGAATTGTCACCAAAGATTGTCAACATACTTCATGTTTTTCATGTGTATTGTAGTCATCATAATAGCAATCCTTATCTTGTTATTCTTCCATAGGTATTGTTTCACTGACCATCTTTTCTTCTAAGAAATAGATATGCATGATATGTATAGGAACTATGTAAACATGGTATGTACAAGAACTATGAACAATATTGTTACCTTCACTAGAAGAAGAAGTTTGTTTTATCCTGCTTGGCTTTCTTTGAGGGTTCCCTTTCTTCGGAAACTATTGCTTCACCTGTTTCCTTCCTTTTCTTTAACTTAGGACAATGGTTTCTCTAGTGACCATATTTTCGATAGTTGAAGCATTGTATTTTTGACATATCCTTTTCTTGATTTGGTTTCTTCCTTAATCCAAGCTTCCTCTTATTCCTGAAATTCTTGAATTTTGCTGTGAAGGCTTGATCATCATATTTCTTTTGGGATTTTTCTTTTGCGCTAATCCTTGATTCTTCTTGTGCACAACAAGTCCAAAGTTCTTCAAATGTGGAATACTCCTTTCTTGTGTTCATGCTTGTGGAAAATGCATCCCATGTCTTGGGAAGGCCATTGAGTACTATATTTACTAGTTCCTTTTCTAAAATGATTTCTTCAATAGCTTGTAGTTGATCTCTTAACTGAGAGATTCTTACACAGTATGATGTTATGCTGTCATCATCATTCATTTTCATGTCACAGAGCTCATTCTTCAGATTCATTACTTGTCCAATGTTTCTGACTGAGAAGAGGTTAGTTAGGGCATCGTACATCTTCTTAGATGAGTCAAGATGAGAGATGTAGGGTATCAAGTGATCTTTTACAGAGTCCACTATGATACTCATAGCGTTGATGTCATTGTCCTTGAACTTCTCCATAACTGCAACGTTATGAGGTTCCTTCTCTTTTCCTGCTTCAAACTGTGGTTCCATGATCTTTCCTTTCACAATATCAAACACTTTATTCTTGGAAAGGATGAGGTCAATCCTTGTCTTCCATGCTCTGAAGTTAGAAGCCTCTTCTAACTTGTTTTCTGACTTCATAGAGTAAGTCATGACTGCTTTGACTTTGACTTGGTCAACATTTGACTTTGACTAAAAACTCAAACTTGACACCTTAGCTTGTTGAGAGTACCAGGAGGTGCGCTAGGCTAGGGCGCACTAGGCTATCCAGAAATTAGGTCAAGCTCTTCACTTAAGGTGCCTTAACAAGAGGGTTAGGGTTTCGTTGCTGCAACAAAACTTTGACTGCAACTGTAATTGAGGAAATCCTCCCAGTTTATCTTCCAGCGGTTAGACTGTCCGAAGATAGTGTGGGCCCATAAACTGTTAGAAAAATAGGGGTGCTCGTTTCACCGTAGACAATATAGCAATATTGTCACCCAACCATAGGCACAAAGGCCACCCCCGAGCACCTTAACCTTGATAGACAGAATAATTTCGGAAGCAAATCAATAGCCAACCAAGGTAGCGCACCAAGCAAGAATAACCAAAGGCCAAGACGAAAGTCCAAACCATAACCAAGAGAAAGTCCAAGCCAAAACTGAAACGCCAATTGCAGCAGTTGCAGCTATAGTTCCTTTCCAAACTTGCGCACCACTGGTCTTATGCAGTTGTGAGAGTGAGTATGACAAATGAGTTCTAGTGCCCTCTATTTATACTACTCTATCTCACTTGACTGGGCCGACTTCTCTTTCTGGAGGCTAATAACTCAATATTAGATATTCTCTTGAGCCGACTTGTCTCTTAGAGTTATTATCCAATGTTTTAGGGTTTCTCTTGCTTCCCGGAATATTCTAGTCTTGTCAAAGGTTACACATGGAGGTTAATACCTCCCGCAACTACCATAATATCAATAGTTAGATCCATCCTCAATTGATGGTTGGCCATATCAAATTTTATGTGGACACTAGCCTCTCTATTGCCCCATCTAAAAATAACAAATAGTATGCAAGATATCCTCAAAAGAGAGAGGGTGCACCACTAAAATAGCTTTTTACCATGTCAAAATGCTAGATGGCCCATATACAGTGTGCCCTCCAAGGTGCTAGATCAACAATACATATAAAATAATCCTTTACATGGGTGGATGTGCTCCAATGTCCACCCAGAAGAGCTCACTAAGTGCACCCTCTAAGATGCTTGCATGCACAACACAATAAAATATTCTTGAACATAGGAAGATGTGCTCAATGGTCTACCTAAAAAACTCCTCCAAGGTGCACCATCCAAGATGAATGAGTGAGAAAACAATAAAATATTCTCCCTAGGAGAGCGCTCCTTAACAAACTCCTCCAAAAATAGTAATGTGGTCCATAAGGTGCATGAGAAAGTGTACAATAACTCCACATGTGTGAATCCCAAGGTGGGGTGCTCCAACTACTTCCACGAATAAATGTGCAAGATGCCAACTTGTTAAAAATTGAGCTTAAACAGATAACAATAGTGTTCTTTACCCTTTAATGAATTTAACTGAAGCATAAGAATCATTGACAGAAAAGCATTCGCAGTGTGCATAAGTATTTATCCTGGAAAACCCTCATGGGTAAGAAAACCTAACAAAACTTCTTGTGATATATATATATATATATATATATATATATATATATATTAGTCAAACAAGTACACTGACAGTACAAGACTTCTCCTTGAGAAAGAGATAAGCCAGTAACACTTACTACTGTCTCTGTGTCTTCAAATATCTCTGAACTTCTACCACAGGTCTGTCCTCAGCATAAACTCAGACCTGTAGCTATTGCTGTTTACTTGGTTCTGAAGTTGTTGCTGTTCATAAACCTGTTCTGTAGCTACTTGTTGCTGTCTTAAATATCCCCTTTATTCTGCCTCAGAGCAGAGTTATTTTCTGCCTCAAATCTTCTCTTTATCTGCTATATGAACAAAGTTACTCTGGCTCCTAGCTGCTGCCCTAGAACAGAGTTATCAACCTTCTAGCTACTACCCCAGAACAAAGTTATCGACCTTCTAGCTGCTGCCCTAGAACAAAGTTATCATACCACAGAATAAGCCTCCTAGCTGCTTCCTCAGAAGTGAGTGATCTGTTATGTATGTGGGGCACCTCCCCCTCTCTTTATATAGGATAGGCCACCTAGGTTAGGGCTGACTTTAGGATAGGGTATGGTCGACCTAGGTTAAGGTAGGGCTGACCTAGGATAGGTTAGGGCCGACCTAGCTTAGGTTAGGGATGACCTAGCTTAGGCTAGGGCCGACTTTATCAGGGCGGTTAGAGGCTAACCTTATCAGGTTGGTTAGAGGGATATATATTCTCTGCAACTGCTCACATTTCAACACTCTCTCTCAGAAAAGAGGGTATTCTTCAGGCATACACATTCACACAGTTCCTTCTAGTCTTTGCACATGACCATTGACTTGTTGACATCCACACAGGATCTATATATCACAAGAAGTTTCGTAACCTTATATAGATAAGGATCATTTCATGGGATGTGATCATCTAGTTCTCCTTGACCATGGTCAATTTCTAGAGTTATTTCAGTTAGGGGTGCCAGTCCCTAAGGAATACTCATAGCTCATCTTGAAGACCTAGGATAACTTTTCACATTACCTTGTCTTGACTTTTGCTTTGACACACAAAGCTCACAATACTTATGGCAACATCTTCTTGCCTTGACTTACAAGGCTTTTCTCCAAGTTTCAAGTCAACTTTGACATAAAAGGCAGTCTTGGAGAATTTCTTGTCTTTGACTTTTTCTTTGACACACAAAGCTCACAAGACTTATCTTGGTTTTTTCTTTGACACACAAAGCTCACAAGACTTGTAGCAGCATCTTCTGTCTCTTGCCTTGACTTACAAGGCTTTCCTCCAAGTCTCAAATCAACCTTGACATACAAGGCAGTCTTGGAGAATTTCTTATGATGCTGCAGACTTTAACACTCCCTCTCAACGAGGGAGGTATTTTCTACCATACCAAGCTTGTCCCAGAAGTACCCAAATTTTCCAAAGGATAGAGGCTTAGTCAATATATCTGCTATCTGCTCATTAGTACGAATGTATTGCAGCTTGATGGTACGTCTTTGGACCATGTATCTGATGAAGTGATATTTCATCTCAATATGCTTTGATTTGTCATGGAAGACCGGGTTCTTTGTGAGCTTTAAACAACTCTGGTTATCACAATGGATAACGGTTGTTTCTAACCTCTCTTGAAACAACCCGGATAGAAGCTTTCTCAACCATACTATTTCTCTGCTCGCATTACTGGCTCCTATATACTCTGCTTCAGCTGTACTTTGTGCTATGGAGCCCTGTTTCTTGCTCGACCAAGATATCATAGTTGAACCCAAGCTAAAATAGTATTCGAAAGTACTCTTCCGGTCCAATGAGCTCCCAACCCAGTTTGAATCAGCATAACCATGAAGCAATACTCCTCCACTGGAAATTTATCTAAGTCCATATGCAATGGAACCTTTCAAATATCTAAGGACATGTTTGGCAACAATCCAATGTCTGTGTCTCGGCTCAGATATGAACTGACTCAAGGCGCTTACAGCAAAGCATATATCTGGCCTTGTATGGATCAAATACATCAAGGATCCAATAAGATCCCTGTACATAGATGGTCCACCAAGTCTGATTCAAAATCTGACTCATGTAACTTCTTTAAGTTAGATACCATGGGTGTAGACATGGATTTGCAATCTAGCATACCAAATCTGCGCAATATATCAACTATATATTTTCCTTGAGAAAGGAAAATTTCATTTGTTCTTTGCCATACTTCCAAACCAATGAACTAATGCATGAGTCCAATGTCTTTCATTTCAAATTCAGAAGTGAACTCCCTCTTACATTGGGCTATCAGTTGTTCCTCTCCTGTAAGGAACAAATTATCAACATATAGAACCAAAATCAGGGGATGATTTTCTATTATCTTGAAATACAGGTTGGGATCAACTGCACTTTTGGAGAACCCCAGGCTCTGAATATAACTGTCAATTCTCGCATACCAAGCCCTTGGTGCCTGTTTCAGCCCATATAATGCTTTCTTTGATTTTCACACATGTGATTCTTTTCTGTGAACCACGAAGCCCACCGGTTGTTCTAAATACACTTCTTCCTCAACTTGGCCATTGAGGAATGTTGTCTTTACATCTATCTGGTGAAGTTTCCAACCCAGTATTGAAGCAAGAGAGATAATGGTTCTGATGGAAGTATATCTTGCAACTGGTGCAAATGTCTCATCATAATCGATCCCTTCTTTTTGAAAAAACCCACGAGCCACAAATTTGGCTTTATATTTCTCAATACTCCCATCAGCTGCATGCTTGATCTTGTAGATCTATTTAGAAGTAACCACAGATTTTCCTTTCGGTCTTGGAACCACTTCCCATACATCATTCTTCATGATGGATTGATATTCTTCCACCATGGCATCTTTCCATATTTGCTGCTTAGCAACATCCTCATAGAGGGTGGGCTCTGCATCGCTAATTTGAGCCATAAGAGCCACATAAGCGGAATATCTTTGAGGTCCATTACTCTCTTTGAATGTACCTGAAGGAGCAACATGTTTTTGTGCCTCTCGTAGAATTTCTCTACACCAGGCAGTCTTCCTCTTAGCAGGAAGTAACTCTAGAGGTCTCTCTATCTGTTCGACTGGATACACAATACCAAACTGATCCAGTGGCTCTTCAGGTTCCTCCATCTCTGTATCTAGTTGCAACTCTTTAGATTGCTTAAATGCAGCTTCTTCATCAAATGTTACATCCCTGCTTACCTCGATATATCTTTGGCCTGGAACATAGATCCTGTAGGCCTTGGATGTTTCACTGTACCCAACAAAAAATCCTTTCTTCCCAGAAGTCTCCATCTTAGTTCTTTTCTCTTTCGACACATGTATGCAAACTGGACATCCGAAAATCCTCAAGTGTCCCACTTCTGGCTTTTCGCCAGTGACTGCTTCTTTTGGAGTCTTTTCCCCCAGAATAACATGAGGACTTCTATTCTGAATATAAACTGCAGTGCTCGTGGCTTCTGCCCAAAGTGACCTGGGAAGGTCCCGATCACACATCATAGCTTTTGTTGCCTCACAGATTGTTTTGTTCTTTCTCTCAGTTATCCCATTCTATTGAGGGTTGTATGTAATGTCCCCATTTATGGACATTATGATGTTACAAAGTGTTATGCCTACCAGAGTAGCCAGATGGGGGTGACGGTGAGTTCAGGAGTTTTGAGGGGTTTTATTGGGCCCGACTTGCATCGTTCATCATATTTCATCATCAGGTCCATTCCGCACAACTTGTCTTTGGTTCCGTTGCATTCCAACGATTTTCGTAATTTTGAGTTATTATGGGTCATATTTTAATTAATTTCACTAAGAAGGTCATTTTGGGAATAATACTTGGAGAAACCTCTTAGTGCAATAGCTCATCGGAATCGAGAGGAAGAGCACTACATGATTAGATGATGAGAAATGACTTTCAGTGGTCGAAGAAGCCATAGGGACGAATAAATCACTTTTTAGAGGCTAAAAGGCTAATTAATTAATAAAGTGATTTAATTAAAGAATAATAAAAATAAAGTAAAAGTCACTATTATCTCATTATGTTGATTATCATTTGATGTTTGGCTTCTTGCTAGAGAGCCCATGCACTTGGGGGTTTTCAGGGTTTTGACTGAGCAAACCCTAGAGATCAACTCGGTGGTGAAAGATTCCACCTTTCCTGATCCAAGCTTGGCCAAGGAGGTGAAGATTCCTCCCTCACCATTCTACATCATATCAGAGTTACTTCAACCATTAGTTTGGCAAGGGGGGTGCACCAGTGAGGGTTTCCAATAGGTTGGGCACACCAGTTGAGGAAGACAAGTTCGATTTTCTTTGGAGAGACTGGATATTCAATAGATCTCACTCCAGGATCATTGGCCATCACCCTAGTGCCTTTTTGCATCATTGTTTGAGTGGATTCTTCAGCCATTCATCCTATCACTCAAGAGGGTGTGTTTCTCTTCAGGAGGGCACATTGTGCATATTGGATCTTGTGAGTTGGAGTGGGAGATCACTCCCAATAGCTTGGAGCTTCATCAGAGAGTTTCTCTAACCCTCGATCTACAGTTTGGCATCATTCTTAGAGGGTTTGGAGGCCATGTTCAAGGAAGGTCGAAATCTTGGTCACCTATAGCCAGTGAGGGCCCACTTTGCAGAGAAAAGATATCATCAGTAGCCAAAGTAAAGGTTGGATCTTCTAGATCACTTGTATTCAACTTGGAGGACTATTGGAGGTTCCTTCCTTCATCATTCCATTGTATTGTGGAGGCACTATCAACCACACACTTCATTCTTCTACATATATTCCAGATCTGCCCCATTTGGTATGAGGTTAGCTATATTTAATAAATAAAATCAGATTTGAGTTTGTAGCCATTTCATTGTGTATATCTATTGCCTTTATTGTTGATCTTAGTCTTCTTTATCATCAACAATTTCTGCATACAATAAACCATGAACAAACTCAATAACAAGACAAACATGCCAACTGTTTGACGAAATGTTTCAATGAGTTATGCTGTCATAATTATAACAACAAGCTAAATAACCAAACAACAGACATATTGGGAGCTATAAGAAGGTTGCAAACCATCCCATTGGTCACCAAAACACATTAACAACCTATTCTAAAGTTGGGACACCTAAAGTAAGGCATTTTGGTTAAGGAAATAGGTCCTACCGTCAAAGTGTTTGACGGAAGTTCTCAACTACTAAATTGGATTTTTATATTAGATCCGGTTGGGAACATTACATTAAAGAACCTTAATCAAAGGTTGCTAGAACAAATCAAAGGACTAAAAGGGGAAAAAACAGAGAATTGAGACATGAAAAAGTTGAAAAATGAGAAAATGAAGAACTTGCACGCTTAAAGAATCATAATCAAACCCTACTTACACAAATCAAGAAGCTTAAGAATGATAAGAAGCCGCTGGAAAAAAAAGTTAGAACAGCTTATCAAGAAGGAAGCATCGAAGTCTTCAGATGTAAAGCTGTGGAGAAAGGAACAAACACATATCCAATTCACGTTACAACTTAAGAAGGTGCAAAATCAGTTGAAGTAAGGACAACTTTGGATGCTGAAGTACAAACAATGGAAATTCCAAGTGTACTTACTAATAGAAATTCAACAATCAACAAAGCAACACCAATGCATGAAGAAGATACAATACCAAAAGTAAATCGAGAGAATTCTACAAGCACGATAAGGGAAAGTCATGCTACAAAGACACTTTATCGACATCCCAATCACAAGAGCAGACACCTTAACTAGTCACATTATCAACATTGCTCAAAACATAAACAATTGACCTATCCTCCAAAGAATATTGATGCCAGTACAATCGAGTCTCATAATAACAAATTAGCTTGGGAATTCTATAACCGCAATATTCCATAAATGGTCGAGTTGGTATGGTTAGATCCTTTTACATTTCGTCAGTTCTGTTCAACATTTAGAAGTTCATATCATCTTTGTTAATTTTGTAGCTCAGAAGGTGTCTTAGCTTAGCCTATGTGTCCAAAGCTAGTTGATGGACATAATTAAAATACCCGGATCAACATTTTTATTTTATCCTAAGTTTTAACTTAAGAAGAGTATAAAAGTCATTTAAATGACTTTTATTGACTTTTCACTCAGATTTATGAAAAGTGACTTTTTGTAAATTAATAATTCACTAAAGTGAATTTTTGAACTCTGAGCGAATTGGTTTGTTGTTGGAGGAACAAGGTTTGTGGGAGTTTGCTAAAGGGTCAGCAATACTTCCAGTACAACACAACAACCAACTCATCTCAGGAGAGATGTGAAAGCTAGGCGAATCATTAATGATGGAGTCAGAGACCACATCATTCCTCGTCTATCTGGTAAGAAGACAGTTAAGGATATGTGGGAGGCCCTAGTTAAATTCTACCAGTTAGATAACCAAAGTGGGAAGATGCTGCTCAATGAGAAACTCAAAAGCACAAAGATGGTAAGAGGAGAGTCACTTGTCACATATCTCACCAAGTTCACTCAGATCAGAGATGAACTGACAACTGTTGGGGAGACTATGGATGAGACTGAGTTGGTGAGGACAACCTTGAATGGCTTCACCAAGCAGTGGGACGTATTTGTTAGAGGTGTTGTAGCACTAGAGAAACTCCCTGATTGGGAGAGGTTATGGGACGACTTCACCTAGGAGGATCTGCGAGTTGGTACCTCACAGGCTAGCCAACCAAAGAGTGAGGATGAGGAGAATCTCGCCTTAGCTGGAAAGGGCAAGTTTAGAGGAAAGAAGGGCCCTAGTGGGGGTCAAACCTCTAAGGGAGAAAAGAAGAAAGATTTCAGCAAGATAAAGTGTTTTGCCTGTCTCAAACTAGACCACTTTACCAGTTAGTGTCCAAACAAGAAAAAGGGCAGCAAGAAGTCACACATGACTGCATCAACTTCATTGAAGTTGATGAGTTTGCAGCTAGGTTCGAGGATGAGTTTTCATTCATTACAATTTGCATGTCTCTCTAGTTCAGCTAGTTCAACCGTTTGGTATGTAGACAATGGTGCCTCTATTCACATGATTGGAGTGTGGGAGTACTTCTCTAGCTCGCAGGAGGGAGATGGACATCGTGATTGAGATGGGCAATAATGCCAAGTGTCGAGCAACAAGACATTGGACAGTGACATTTCAGAGGGAGTCCGAGCAACCATTGACGGTGAGGGATGTGCTATATGTTCTGGGCATGACGAAGAACCTGATATCAGTGTCAACATTGGAGGATAGGGGTTATGTGGTCTCATTTCAGGACGGGTGAGTGTACATCAGGCCTCAAGAACAAAGAATCACGTGAAGATGTTACAAGCTACAACAACGACATAAATCCTTTCAACGACATAAATCCATAAATATTCTTTGAGGACAAAGCATTTCTAAAGGGGAAGGCAATGTAATAAACATACATGCATAATATAAATATAAATAAATAATTAATACATGAAGAGACACCTTAATGAAAGGACATGTCTCATAGTGAAACGACACCCCCGCTTGGGTATATATATGGGGCCCTCATTTGTAATCATCCATACTATTATTCTCATACATTTATTCAATATATATTATTTTATTGTAAATGGATTTATTTATATTCCAAATATTTTGGACATTGATGATCTAAACCAGGTTGGTTCATCTCAGGGGTGAATCCTGTTGATATTATGGTAGCTGCGGGAGGTATTTACCTCCACGTGTAAACTTGACGAGAATAGAATATTCCGGAAAGCAAGAAGAAATCCTAATGAGTTGGCTAATAACCCTAGAAGACAAGTCGGCTCAAGAGGATAACTTGTATTAGGTTATTAGCCTCCAAGAGAAGAAGTCGGCGCGAAGAAATATTATATACTAAAGAATTAGTACCCAGAATGAGAAGTCGGCCCTGGCAGTCTGCCAGATTTAGTATAAATACAGGAGGCCAGTCTTCATTCTGGACAGCATTCTTAGAACTGTAGAGCACACTTGTGCGCACTGCAGTTGGGCAGTTTTGTGCGCAAGTCTGGAGGAGAGCTGCCGTTGCAGCTGCTGCAGCTAACATATTTCGTTTTGGCTTGGACTATCTCTTGGTTATGGTTTGGACTATCTGATCAACTCTTGTTTGGTGCGCTATCCTTGGGAAAAGGTGTGCTACCCTTTGTTTGACTATCTAGCCTAGGGTTTGCTTCCGGAGTGATTCTCTGTCAAGGTTAAGGTGCTCGGAGGGTGGCTTCGGCCTATGGTTGGGTGACAATAGTGATATTGTTGATGGTAAAACGAGCACATCCATTATATTCTAACAGGTTATGGGCCCACACCTCCTTCATTCAGTCTAACTACTGGAAGGGAGGATAGCCATAAGGATATTAAGCTCGTTGAAGAACTGTCGCTAGGGTTTCTAGTAGGAGCAATCACCAAAGAACTGTCGCTAGGGTTTCTAGTAGGAGCAATCACCAAAGCACTGTCGCTAAGGTTACTACTACTAGCAGGTGCAGTTGCAGAAACCCTAATCCTCTCGTTAAGGCACCTTAAGTGAAGGGATTGACCTAATCTCCGGATAGACCAGTGCACCCTAGTTTAGCGCATCTCCTGATACTCTCAGCAAGCCAAGACATCAAGTTTGAGTTTTTGGTCAAATTTAGGGTTGACCAAGTCAAAGAAGCCATGACCTACTCCATGAAGTCAGAAAACAAGTTAGATGGAGGTTCTAACTTCAGAGCATGTAAGACAAGGATTGACCTCATCCTGGCCAAGAATAAAGTGTTAGATATCATGAAAGGAGAGATCGTGAAACCAAAGTTTGAAGAAGGAAAAGA
Source organism: Picea glauca (assembly GCA_000966675.3). Lineage (NCBI taxonomy): Eukaryota > Viridiplantae > Streptophyta > Pinopsida > Pinales > Pinaceae > Picea > Picea glauca. The sequence goes on along the minus strand of JZKD02S1673214.1, from coordinate 28,744 downwards.
GAAAGAATCGCAGAACGTTGCAGTTATGGAAAAGTTCAAAGACAGTGACATCAATGCCATGAGTATCATAGTGGACTCTATAAAAGACCACTTGATACCCTACATCTCCCATCTTGACTTATCAAAGAAGATGTACGATGCCCTAACAAACCTCTTCTCAGTTAGAAACATTGGACAAGTGATGAGTCTGAGGAATGAGCTCTGTGACATAAAGATGAATGATGATGACAGACTAACATCATACTTTGTGAGGATCTCTCAGTTAAGAGATCAACTACAAGCTATTGAAGAGATCATTTCAGAAAAGGAGTTGGTAAACATAGTACTCAATGGTCTTCCCAAGACATGGAATGCATTTGCCGCAAGCATGAACACAAGGAAGGAGTATCCTACAACTGAAGAACTTTGGACTTGCTGTGCTCAAGAAGAATCAAGGATTAGTGCAAAAGAGAAACCCCAAAAGAAGTACGATGATCAAGCCTTTACAACAAGATTCAAGAATTTAAGGAACAAAAGGAAGTTTGGTTCAAGGAAGAAGCCAAATCAAGAGAAAGACATGTTAGAAATACAATGCTTCAACTGTC
>JZKD02S1673213.1:981145-1007844 GCA_000966675.3 Picea glauca | reverse complement strand
TAATCCTCAATGGGGATTTAATCCAATAATAATAATGACAAGATTAATCCACAATGGGGATTTAATCCAATAACAAAATAATAATAAGAATGCTCTTCGTAGTTACATTATTTCAACACTTGGGAGGGATAATCCACACACCAGATCCTGCTCCTTCTTTGCTAGAAGCTCCATCAAAGTTCATGTTCCACATCTCATTCTTTTCACTATTTTGTTGATCTGTAATTTTCTCTGTTTGATGATCAGATTTGTCTTTGATGGTCATAACAGTCTTTGGATCCTCATATTCAAAGTTGAATTCATTATAGAAAATAGAATAACCAACCTCGGTATCTACAGAGCAAATAAGATGGTTGTTTGTTTGGGATTTTCTACTCACCATGTACTTTAGCAATACTTCTTTGTATAAACTCCTTTTTGGCAAAAAACATGGATAGTAGCATATGAAATATCCATTTGCAAAGTCCCTTCTAACTTTGTAGCCCATGATCTAGATAACAACATGCCAAATTTAGGAGGGATGTCAACAACAACCACATCCATGATCATATTTTTGAATGGAATTTGGGACAATGATACAACCATATCTTTGATTAAACCCAAGCATTTCACCTTCCTTGAGTCAAAGGAGAAAAGATCCTTGTAAGGCCTTGTAATATCGAGACCCAGCTCATCCATGACTACCTTGGGCATCATATTATGGGATGCTCCTAAATATAACATAGCATTATGTAAGGTCATTTCATGAATTTTAAGACTAACATAGAAAGGGGGAACATCATCAACATCATCACTCTCCTCCACACATGGGCCAAACAAGATGGCAGGGTGATCATCTTGCACATTTAAAGTGTCAGAATATTCTTCAATCTTGAGCATCTTAATGATCTAATTTCTATATTCACCATTTTTAATCAACTCATTGAATGGAACGAATATTTTAGCCATTTCACTTTCAAAATTAAAAAGAGAGGGATTGTTTTATACCTCTTTGATGACTGCTTCCTTTCTTGCCTCAAGTATGTTCTTTGGGGGTTCTTCTTTGAATTTTCCTTTCCCCATTGCATCCTTTGCTAAACTATCTTTCTTAGGTTGACTTGAAGAAGGTGTATTGATCTGAAGTTCCCTTGTATGATTTCCTTTTGTGGGGTTTGTAGGCACATTTTTTCTTCTGAGGTTGTACTGTTTCTGAAGCTGCATAATAGCTGTAATATCCCCAGGCTGAACCCAGTTGTAAATGTAAATGTAAATGTACTTAAGCTAGTGAGTTTTTTGATATAATTGTGTATGCACCTTTCATGGCATAGTCCACACATGTATTGCGCAGTAAAATGATGAAGTGTGCACATTCTTGGATACTGGATGCAACAACTTAAGTGCGTGGGATTTTGAGGCCAGGTAGCCTTTGGTGTATATGTTGTTTTTATAGGTTGGTGAACCAGTTATTATAAGCTAGGATGCTTATGTTTTGATTAGGCTAGAGAACCTATATGTTAAAGGCCAGTGCGCCTATTTTTGTATATGTCTCATAATTAATATAAAATACATCGTTGCACGCAAACCGACCACGATAAAAGAGATGGTCGGGGACATTACAACATGGTATCAGAGCTTCAGTTTTCAACACTGATCCTGGATGGGCCGAGAAAGTTGATTTGAAGATAAATTTCATAGAGGATTTATTTCAAAGTGGCCAAATTTCAGTTTGTAGAGAATCCATGGTAAAAAGTAACAACAACTGGGCCGAATTGGTGAAAAGCCCCAATTTCTGTTGTTAAATTCATGGGAAAATTGAGAAATTCAGCCATGTGGTGACATATTCCCGATTTAATATATGTTCTAGAAAATTCAGATCTAGAATGGGTCGAATTTCAAGTTATAGTGAAGCCATGATAGATGGAGTGAGTTTAGTGGTTAAAATTCTCAATTCACGAATTGATTTTGGATAAATTCGTTCCAGAAATGTCAACTTACAACGATTTGTTGTTGCATAGGTTGAACTGGTGTTGTCGGGGTGAAATTTAATAAATTTCATGGTTGCATAATGTCAATGGTAAATTGGGGAAAAAGTTGAGCCAAAAGTCCCAATTTCTGCAGTGGAATTCACGAGGAATTGATGTGCATAAAAATGAATGTGCACGGGTGGGCACACTAAAAATGCATGATGCGCAGTGAAAAGATTGTGATAGGTAAAATTCGGCAAGATATTGGCGTGCTAGTGCACGCGCTAAATTTTGGTGCCACGCGGAAAAATGTTAGTTTATAGGTGTGTGCACTAAATTTCGGTGCCACGCGGAAAAATGTTAATGTGTGGGTGTGCGTGGTAAATTTCGGCGCCACGCAGAAAAATGTTGGTGTACAGGACCACGCGATAAATTTAGAATTTTGCGGTGTGCACACACATCGCATGGTGTGCGCGATGTTGGCAGAGCACAGAATAGTTTTGTTAGTGCGCACACAATGTGGGTATATGTTGTCACGCGACAGTCTAGTTAGTGGTGCACGCAGAGTTTTTGGTGCACGGTGGAGACGTACTAAACTATGGCATGGTGCAACACATAGAGTACAATGCACACGGAATATCAATGTGTGATACAAAAACTGCGTGCAACAGGTAATAGTGCAAGAACCAAAACTGTGTGCTGTGGATATTGGCACGCAACATAAAGTAGTGCGCGTAAATTATTGGCATGCAACATAAAGTAGTGCGCGTAAATTATTGGCACGACATAGTGCGCGTAAAGTGATACACAATGGTTATAGGTGCGTGGAGCACGATTTACCTTGTGATGTTGCTGCACATGGTAAGTATGGGTGTACATGTTGAAATTTTTGCACGTGAAGTTGTTTGAAGGGTGAACAACAACAGAAAACCAACGATTTTCTGCGACGTTTTATATCATTTGAACGTCATCTTTTTGTAGTGCGTTTTTTAGGCCCTTAAGAGTGTTTTTAGCTACTCAAAAACCACAAGAACAGAGTATTCCCAAGAACACTATGTATCTCTAGTTCAAATAAAAGAGCTCAGAGAGATCTTTCTAATGGTGTAAACCGTTCATCAAACGGAGTTTTTATGAGAAAGTTACAACACAAACAATGAAGGATAAATTTTAAGACCCAACTAACTTCAAAGAGCCATAACTTTATGCTCCAGAATCATATTGAGGTGTAGGAGAAGTCAATGGAAATATATTGAGCCATAGAATACATTCCCAAAGTTCAATTAAAGTTTTGGGCATGTTAAAAATCTTTAATATGGAAAATAAGGCACATGTAGCATTCTAGACCAAAAACACAAATTGGCCTAGAACTTCAGCAGGTTGTAACTAGTAGCCAAGAACCTAGAAAGAGATGAAACTTGGAAAGAGTGTCCATAATATGTATATGAAGAAACCTAATCAATATCCTACAAAAAATCCAAAGGGGTAGGTGCAAAAATTCATAATTACAGCGCAAAGTTGCGCCAAGTTGAAAAATGAACAGAAAAATTAATGGACAATTTTCAAATAACCATAACTTTCTTCTCAAGAATCAGAATTGAGCATGGGAGCATGCGTTGGAAAGGTGTTGGAAAGTGGAATCTAAATATCCACCCAGAAAGTTGATCCAGACATTCAAATTTCCAGTAAATCAGAATAAATAATTATGATATGTATTATTGAACCATAATGGTTCATATTTTCATGAAATTGTTTAAACAGATATCCTGACAAAGTTTTGTTGGCTGCACATTTTGCATAGTTTAAAAAAATTATAACAGTTCAAGATCAACATATATTCCATAGGAATGGAAGAGGCACAGGGGATTTACAGTCAGGAGGATGATATTAGAGGGATAGATGTCCATTTGGGCATTGAAGGAACAAACTCCAATGGACATGGAGATCAAAGGAATGAAAACATGAATATGGCAGAGACCATTAAAAATTTGCAGAAGGATGTCCAAAGACATAAATATGATAATGAAAGGCTTATGAAATCCAAGGAACAACATGATGACTTCAACATGAAGTTATTGCATATCTTGAACCAAATAGAAAAGAAATTGGACAAGGAGAGTGGCTCGAGCAAATCTGGAAGTCACAGGCCTCCTACTGAGAAAACAAGAACCATAAGTGTTAGCAGACATTACCATCACTCCCCGAGGCATTCCAATAAGAGAGCACACAACAACTCAATTCCATACCTTTTCAGGAAGAACAAGAGGTTTGGGGTGGATAATCTACGAGGAGAAATGAACAAAATCAAACCTCCTACATTTGATGGTGAGCACAAGAAGGATGAAGATGCAGAGACATGGTTGTTGGGAATGATAAAGTATTTTCAATTGCATAATTATTGTTCTCATGTAGAAGGTAGAATTGATATCTATCAACTCAAGGGAAAGGCATCCATGTGGTGGGATCAACTTGTGCAGGTGCAACACATTAAAGAGAAAAGTGTTACTTGGAGGGAATTTAAGAAGTATTTTGAGAAGAAATACTTGACTAAGAGATACTATGACAAGAAAATGAAAGAGTTATTTGAACTCAAGCTTGGGATTATGAAAATAGATGAATATGAGAGAAGGTTTTTAGAACTCCTGAGGTATGTCTCTTTCATCAAGGATGAGACAATTAAGATTCAAAGGTATTTGAGTGGATTTCCATCATTCATAAGTGAAAAAATACAGTATGATGATCCAAATACATTGGAGGAGACCATAAGGCGAGCTAAATGCCTATACGATCAACAAAAAACAAGGCCAAATTTCCAAAAAATCTTGGGAAGACAAAAATAAATTCAAGGTGGATCAGAGGAAGAAGGGATCTAAGCCACCATTCTTCATAAATAATCCACAGTGACAAAAAAATCCTAGAGAGCCCAGAATGATTGAAACATGGGGTCAAAGGCCAAGGAAACCACCTATTCAATGTTGGGGTTGTAAAGGAGATCACATGTTCAGAGATTGTCCTCACAGAGGTGAAAAAGGGAGGACTGTTCACAATGTATAGAAAGATGAAACAATGGAAGACATGGGCAGAAATGTGCCAAGGATCTATGCATCCATGGACAACAAGCAAGCATAGTATCAGTCACATATGATTGAAGTGGAAGGTATGATCAACAACCAAACCATTGCTATTTTAAATGATGCAGGAGCTATTCATAGTTATATAGATCCTAAGATGGTGGAAAGTTTTCATTTGGCAAGAAGAAAGCATGGGAAATTGGTTGGTGCAAATAGCTACAAGAGCCAAAATAAAAGTTAATGAGATGGTTAAGTCATGTCTTATGGACATGAATGGACTGAACACCAATGCAGATTTGAAAATCTTGCCTTTAGGTTCCTATGATTGTCTAATTGGGATGGATTGGTTGGACCAACATCATGCTATCCTATACTATCATAACAAGGCATTTAATTTCTTGGATGAGGAAGGGAGCCTAAGGAAAGTGCAGGGGATTCCTAGGGAAGTAACCATCAGAGAGATTTTAGCATTGCAGTTGAAGAAATGTTATAGAAAAGGGTGTCAAATATTTGCAGCGCATATGGAAGAAACACCTAAAGATAAGGTGCCAAATTTGGAAGATCATGCAGTCTTGGATGAGTATGAAGATGTGTTTAGGGAGGTACCAGGACTACCCCCAAAGAGAGATATTGACTTCTCTATAAATCTAATGCCTGGAGCAGCTCCAGTGTCAAAGACTCCTTACAGAATGAGTACACCAGAGCTGAAGGAGTTGTAGATGCAACTTGAAGAACTTCTGAAGAAGGGGTATATATGCCCAAGTGTGTCACCTTGGGGTGCCCCAGTCTTGCTTGTGAAGAAGAAAGATGGAACATTAAGATTGTGCATTGATTTCAGACAGTTGAATAAAGTGATTGTTAAGAACAAGTATCCCCTGCCAATGATTGATGATCTTTTTGATCAATTGAAGGATGCAAAGATATTTTCAAAGATAGATCTCAGGTCAGGATACCATCAGGTAAGGATTAAAGAGGAAGATATCAACAAGATTGATTTCAGGACAAGGTATGGTCATTATGAATTCACAGTGGTGCCATTTGGGTTGTCAAATGAACCAGCTATTTTCATGTGCTTAATGAATGGTGTTTTCCGAGAATATTTAGACAAGTTTGTCATTGTATTTTTGGACGAAATTCTTATATATTCCAAGTCAAAAGAAGAGCATGAACATGATTTGAGGATGGTGTTGCAAGTATTAAGGGATCATCAGTTGTATGCCAAGTTGAGAAAGTGCTCATTTTATCAAAAGAAAATTCATTATTTGGGGCATATCATTTCAAAGGATGGGATAGCAGTGGATCTTGAGAAGATAGAATCCATTAGAGAATGGTCAACACCAAAGAATGTAGCAGAAGTAAGATCATTCATGGGTCTTGCAGGCTACTACAGGAGATTTATTGAAGGATTCTCAAAGATTGAACACCCAATCACTTCCTTACAAAAGAAGGGTGTGAAGTTTCAGTGGGCATTGGATTGTGAAAAGAGTTTCCAACACTTGAAACAATTATTAACAAGTGCTCTAACACTAAGGATTGCAGGCCCAAATGAAGACTTCATTGTATGCACATATGCATGTAAAGAGGGACTTGGTGGAGTCCTCAGTCAAAATGGGTTTGTTATATGTTATGAATCAAGGAAGTTGAAGGAGCATGAAAGACACTATGCCACTCATGATTTGGAGTTGGCAGCCATAGTGCATGCCTTGAGGAAATGGAGACACTACCTCATGGGGAAAATGTTTGAGCTAAGAACAGACCATAATGGTCTGAAATATTTATTTGATCAGCCAACTCTAAATGCTAGACAAACTAGATGGTTAGAATTTCTAAGTGAATATGACTTTGATATAAAGCATATCAAGGGAAAGGAGAACAAAGTGGTTGATGCACTCAGCAGAAGAGTACATGAATTGCATGCTACAACTATTAGCATGTACCAATCAGATTTGAAAGACATAATTACAGAGGTTGCCAAATCAGATTTGCAATACAAGGAATTAGTGGAAAAATTACAACAAGATATTTTGCAACAGAAAATTGAGGAATATAAGCTAGATGTTGATGAAATTCTCATGTACAGGGGTAGAATTTATGTACCAAATTCTCTGGAATTTAAAAACTTGATATTGAGAGAAATGCATAATGTGTCTTATGCTGGGCACCCAGGATATCAGAAAACTATTGCAGCTGTCAAGAGCCAATATTATTGGCCATGCATGAAGAAAGAGGTTGTTGATTTTATTGCCAGATGTTTGGAATGTCAAAAAGTAAAGGCTAAGCATAGAAAAATAGTTGGTTTTCTACAACCATTACCCATTCCTGAGTGGAAATGGGAAGTTGTAACAATGGATTTCATCACCAAACTTCCCAAAACAAACAAACAACATGATTATATCATGGTAGTGGTGGATAAGCTTACTAAAGCTGACCATTTTGTTCCAGTTAAGATCACTCACAAGGCATCCAACATCGCTGATGTTTATATGAATTAAATTGCTATATTACATGGCATACCCAAGACAATTGTGTCTGACAAAGTTTCAAAATTTACCTCAAAATTTTGGAAAGGGTTATTGAATGGATTTGGAACAAATTTGAATTTTAGTACAACTTATCATACATAATTAGATGGAAAAATAGAGAGGGTGAATCAAGTGATTGAAGATATGTTGAGGAAGTATGTGATGGATAAACCATCAAAATGGGAAGACTACCTACACTTGGTAGAGTTTGCTTATAACAATGGGTACCAAGCATATCTAAAGATGAGTCCATTTGAGGCACTTTATGGCAGAAAGTGCAACACACCAGTAAGCTGGGATAACCCAATAGATAGAGAAGTGGTTGGGATAGATTTGCTCAGGGAAATGGAGGAGAAAATGATAAAAATAAAACAAAATTTAAAGGTTGCCTAAGATAGGCAGAAAATTTATGCTAATAAGGGTAGAACTCACAGGGAATTTAAAGTGGGTGATCATGTATTATTGAAAGTGAAAGCCAACAAAAGTTCCCTAAAGTTGGGAAATTGTTCAAAGTTGGCAGCTCGCTATTGTGGCCTATTTGAAATCCTAGAGAGGATTGGTCCAATAGATTATATGATTTCATTGCCTACATCTATGTCTGTTCATAATGTATTCCATGTATCATTACTCAAGAAATATATACCTGATGCTAATCATGTTATTGATTGGAATGTGATTCAGGTGGAGCAAGAAGGTGCTTTTCAAGTGCATCTGGTACGCATTCTGGACCGGAAAATAAAAAATCTTCGGAATCAAGGCATAGGGATTGTAAATGTCCAATGGACATGGTATGGTCCCGAGGACGCTACTTTGGAGCATGAGGATGCAATGCGGGCAGAATACCCACAAATTTTTGAGGATTTTTGAAATTTTGTTGTATATGGGTACATGATGCACTGAGGACAGTGCATAAATAAGGGGAGGGGATTGTAATATCCCCGGGCCGAACCCAGTTGTAAATTGAAATGTAAATGTACTTAAGTTGGTGATTTGTTTGATATCATTGTGTATGCACCTTTCATGGCATAGTGTGCACATGTACTGCACAGTAAAATGATGAAGTGTTCACATTCTTGGATACCATGCACAACAACTTAAGTGTGTGCGATTTTGAGGCTAGGTAGCCTTTGGTGTATATGTTGCGTTTATAGGCTGGTGAGCCAGTTATTATAAGCTAGGATGCTTATGTTTTGATTAGGCCAGAGAGCCTATATGTTAAAGGCTAGTGCGCCTATTTTTGTATATGTCTCATAATTAATATAAAATACATCATTGCGCGTAGACCAACCACGATAAAAGAGACAGGGGACTAAAATCCACTAGTTAGGGAAAGGGTGGGGGCTAAAAGTTAAGGAAAGGGGCTAATCTAGTGAGCTTAAGCCAACAAGGAATATTATATTAATATTTCTTAAATCATAAAGTATGGATAATTATTTTATCCTAAGTTCTAAAGTTGGGGACAAGTAGGCCAAAGTAGCTCCCAACATGACAAGTGTCAAGTTGGGGACATGCATACATATTGTTGGAACTTAGTTCATTTTCCCATATTTTTCCATCATTCAGTCATCCATTCAATCATCCATGAGCATGCACACACCCATTGAGCTATCTTTCGTATCTTCATGACTATACCTGAACTTGTATCCATAGCCATTTTGTGTTGGTGTATTTGGTTATCTTGGGAGATGGACTGAAGAAGTGGGTTGTCAAAGGCCTGTGGGATATTGAAGAGGCAGGTTGTCAGGCCCGTGAGAAATTCTCTGGATGAGAGAATTTCTGTGAATTGATTTCCTGGAGGTGCTAAACTGCAACTACAGTGCTCTGAGACTTCCTGTCCAGCCTGTTGTTGAAGCCCGGAAAGGAAGTGGGGCAGTTGAAGGACAGTTGAGCAGGGAAGGGGCACACTTCCTGGGTGGGACAGGCATGTGGGGAATGGGGGACTGTAGGTTTTTAGTTTGATTTTGCACCTGAGACAAAGTCTTTCCTGTTGTCTATGAGCCTTTAGCCTGGTTAGGAATCTCTTTACCCGGGTGGAGTTTAGTCCCATCTCGGGGGTGACTCATTGTTGAGAGTGATGAACAATGTGGCATAAGGATGGGAGGTTCGTGGGAGGTCTGGATGCAGTTGGTGACATTTTTACCAAGATAAGTGCCAATTGTGTGACAAATTTACATGCTATATTATTATTACGTGCTTATTTTTATGGGTTATCATATGTGTGGTTATAACTGTGTTTATTTTTATGGGTATTTCCTGTATATGCTACATGTATATGTTTACTGTTATTTTAGTGTGAATATGTGTATTTATAGATGTATTTGTATGTTTACGTTTTATATATAATGCTTACACAAGATTTATGTGTATATATATTTTAATTGCATGCAATTCAAAAAATTTATGTGGCATAGCTCAGTTGGATACTGGGTATGTTATAGTATGTTCCGCCGAGAGAATAAAAGAGTTCTCTAGCGTAGCGTGGCCCGACATGGATGGTCAGGGAAGTTACAATAGCATTTTGATATCCCTTCTTAAACTCTTATGTTTCCATTGACAACATATCATCATTATCCTGCATAAAATTATCATTTGCATCCATAAACTGATCATGTTCTTCTTTAGTTAAGAACACATTTGTTTCGGTATCATCACAACAATGATTGTTGTCTTCAATTGTTTGATCAAAATGTTCATTCACATAGTTTTTTTGGAAAGGAGGATTTATTTGTTGATCACCTTGATTTCTCTGGTCTCTTTTCCTGATCTGTGGAACTGGAGCTCTTCTAAAATTTTGATTTATGGGTTGAAAATCAGTTTGATCTCTGATGGTAGGCTTATTATCCAAGGACATTCTTTCCATAAATATTTCCATAGTCTTCATCATCAAATCAAAATTTTCATCTAATGACTGGGAAGTTGAGGGTTGTGCCTCTCCTTGGACCTTTTTCACATCTCTATCAGGATTATGTTTGATCTTTCTTGAAGCCATCAGATTTACCTCCACTTAAATTGCATCACTCATAATGTAATATAGTGTAGTAGATCTTATTTCTATTAACATAAAGGCAAAGTCACTGTCAAAAGAGTCAGCATATCGAAGTTGGGAAGCTCCATGAGGGGGTTGTACTTTAGTAGGAATTGAATTGTAAAATTTCATAAATCTGGTTGAAAAATCTTGTATTGTTTCATTAGGTGATCTCTTTCTGTTATTGTACTGAGTTAGAAAATGAAGAGGATTATTCTTGTCACCCCACCTTGCAAGGAGACTTGTTTAAAAGGATGAAAAATTAAGCATGCTTTCTGCTGGAAGGGCTTTGAACCATTTTCTGACTTCACCTAAGAGACTTTGTGCAAACAGTCTCAATTTTACATCTTCATGATATACCTCTTCTAGGTAAACAAATTCATTAAACCAATCTAAGTGTCTTTGGTATAATACATTCTCTTTGTTAGAAAAATAGGTGTTCTTGTTTCACCATAGAAAATATAGCAATATTGTCACCCAACCATATGCTGAAGCCACCCCCGAGCACCTTAAACTTGACATAGAGAATAATGTTGGAAGCGACCCTAGAACCAATAGATAATCAATGCAAAATACCTCTCTCCAGAGCTAGCGCACAAGGAAGCAAGTCCAAACCATGACCAAGAGAAAGTCCAATCCTAAAACTGAAAATACAAGTTGCAGCTGCAACTACTCTCTAGACTTGCGCACTTACTAAATTTTTGCAGTGCGCACTAGATTTATGTAGTTGCGAATTGTGTGTGTACAAATGAGCTCTGGCATCCTGTATTTATACTGCTCTTTCTTATCTTTCTGGGCCGAATTCTCATTTTGGAGACTAAAAACTCGATATTAATTACTCTCTTTAGCCGACTTTTCTTCTAGGGTTATGTCCAAGGATTTTAGGGTTTCTCTTGCTTCCCAAAATATTCTAGTCTTTTCAAGGTTTCACATGGAGGTTAATACCTCCTGCAACTACCAAAATATCAACACTCCCTCCTAGCTAGGGAGGTATTAAAAGAAATGGTCTTGAGCACAAACATACCATTCAATCGGTAGCATCATCATAACCACACAGGCTATCTCATGATTAAATCACGATCACTGCCATCTCTATCAATATCATCTGATAGCATCAACTACATCATCTCTCGAAGCCGTACTCCATATGATTAATTAGGCATGATGTTGAATAAGTCACTCACTCCACAGAGTGAATCAAGGACCATTCTTCTAATCCGAACATATGTTCTAGAAGAATATTTTTTCTAGCATATGTTGGAAGCCACACTATGCACTACAAGGACTATTCTTCTAATCCAGACATGCATACTAGAAGAATACTTGTCTTGAACCATTTTTTGCTTGGAGAATGTCTGTCCACCAACATAATGACTATCCATCTAGTTGGTAATCATTTCCAACACTAGTGATGATCTCCATAGAAATCAGAACAATGCCATCCAATAGAACACATGTGTCTATTCATAGTAGTAAATAACTATTATCCAGTGGTACACAACCACACAAAGTGGCACATGTCTACTTAACCAGTGACACATAGTCACAACTGTTGAATTATGAGCTTGATTTCTTATGCAGATTAATTATTTTATTTTCTTCAATACTTTGATTCCAGCTTAATACACTTCAACAATTTCAAATCATAATCGAATAGCAATAATTATGTAGATAAGTAAGCATGCATATCAACAACACATATACCCTGGGGAAGCCCTGTACAGGGAGAAAACCCCCAACAAACAATATTCCTTTATTTCATTAATAATGTAAGATCTCTTACAAATATCCACCATGAATGTACTTCTCTCAAAGAGCTTGCCAAGATGACTCTGACCTGACAAAGACTTACAAGACCTTGTTTAAATACACCTTTGATATGTTGCCTCTTTATCACTGATGTGCTCCTCTATTACTTCACCCTCAACTTGCATATGAAAACTCTGTTTCAAAATTGTGTTGCAAAACTATGTTGCAAAAAATGTGTTGAAGAGAGGATTCAACCTCTTCTTATATAGGCTGAAGAGGGGTAGAGGAGAGGCTCAAAATAATAACCTGATTGCATGCATTAGTCATAACTCAGCTTCATACTTTAGTTCGAACTTAGAACTAGACTTGAGATTGGTTGCAACTCAGCATTACACTTTAGTTCGAACTTTAGAACTAGACTTGATATTGGTTACAACTCATCATTACACTTTAGTTCAAACTTTAAACTAGACTTAAGACTTTAGTTGCAACTCAACATTACACTTTAGTTCTAAGATAGAACTAGACTCAAGACTTTAGTTGCAACTCAACATTACACTTTAGTTCTAGACTCAAGACTTTAGTTGCAACTCAACATTACACTTTAGTTCTAACATAGAACTAGACTCAATACTTTAGTTACAACTCTTGACAAGGTAATTCGAAATTCTCTTCATGGTGGATAATGTTTACACGTGCCAACGCACTAGATCAATACAATTACATCATTTGCAATATTAGGAATATCGTTTGTTTCTAGCTCATAGGAATTTTACATTCAACCTAACTTTTGCTAGATACCTTGACTTTTGTTCATGGCTCACAAGGTTTGACAAGGCTCACAGAGGTTGTATGTTCCCCTTGAATTTTGCACTAGTCTGCCTATGCTCACAGAGGTTGTACGTTCCCCCTGACTTTTGCACTAGACTGTCTATGCTCACAGAGGTTGTATGATCCTCCTAAATTTTTCATTAGACTCACATAGAATCTCATTTGTCCTGACTTTTGGTTTGACTCACAGAGGTTTTCCATTCCCCCTGGCTTTTGTCAATACCTCACAAGACTGGTTGATTCTCTAAATCTCCCTGGCTAGCCTCAGGATGGCCCATATGGCTTGTCATTGGAGAATGACTATCGATGCTGCCAAATTTAACAACAACCAGTGGAATACATCCACCATAGTGGCATACAAATACTGTCCAGAGACATATAGTCTCCACAATAATCATATCATCTGATATCAACGTGCATAAAACAATATCATGATATAAACTGAGTCATCTGGACCATTCTTCCACTCACATCTGTGATATCTAGAAGATCATCTGCCCTCAGAAGGTAAAACATCAACCATGGGCTATATGGACTATTCTTCTGAAGCATAGAAGAACAATTGTCCCTGATTTATGAGCTTGAATCATTCACCTAACTAGCTAATTCCTCCGACACTAATCATAGTGCAACCTGGAGAGAATGAGTCTGCCCCAGGGAATTCATGTCCTTGATTGTTGAACCTGGACCATTCACCTAATTGGGCCATTCCTCCAGCACTAATCATACTTCTTCTTGGAGAGAATGAGTCTTCCCTAGGGCATGATTGTCCAGACCATTTTCTAATGGAAATGATTGTCATGCACCAACCTCCAAAACATACCATTATTTGAAACTATTTACAACTGTGAACTTCGAAAGAATGGCTGCCCGGCGAGGCAGACCATTCTACTTGGCCACTACTTAGTGTGACTTCCAAAAAGAATGAATTTCCTAGACCGTTCCCCCACACTGTCCATAAGGGGAATCACTAAGTATGGTACATAAACAATCTATCAGACCATTTTCATTACGAAAATGACTGTCCGATCTGGACCATTTTCCAAATTGGAAAATGAATGTCTGTCAGAAATATCAAACCACTTTCTGCACTGGAAAGGAACTGCTCATCCTGGACCATTTTTCGAACTGAAAACATGATTGTCCATAAATCAATAACATATCAGTGATCCCTCCCAATCTGGGGGTAATCTCTTCCTTTTTCAATAAGGAAGTTGTCTCCACGAGCCCCAGCTTGTTTCTTAAGTACGCAAACTTTTCATCTTGGACAGAGGCTTTACGAAAATATCTTCTATCAGCTCATCGGTGGAGATATACTAGAGAAGCACTTCTCTCTTTTGGACTTTATCACAAATAATATAATGCTTGATCTCAAATGTACTCTTGTCTGTCATGGAACATTGGTTTTCTTTGAAGGCTTCATATAGCTCTGATCATTACAATATATTATGGTCTAATTCAACACTTTTGTTTCCCGCTATCTAATGAAATCGTGGAAAATATCAAAATGAAACATATCCAAGTAGCACTTGTTCTGTCATCATGAGAGTTTTACATGGATTAGCAATCCATCATCCTGAACTTATGAGTAGCTATTCTGATACACTATCTCTGTTATAGAAAGTTTTCACCATGCTTTTGTTGTATATGAGATACTCTGCATCATGTTGTTTGAATCCAAACAAGGTTTTTATGTCTGGATACAAGGGTCTCTTTCTGGTATAAGCTTCTTTCTCACTTGCTTTATTGGGAAGAATAGTCTTTTACATGTAAATTACAATCCATGGACACTGGTGAGTTGTCGTTATAGCTTTTCTCCCTCTTTCTAGAAGAACTTGTGAATCTTACAATGCTTCCATTCATAAGTATTTTTCACATTTTATTACATACACTTTTATTTATCATAACTTCCATTTCTTCTGCTTGATTTCTTCTAGTGGGTTCAAATCAAGATGGTAGTCTTATGATTCTAGGTATAATAACTAGTTGTTCTGGTTTTTCTTTATTTCTTGGAATCTTCATGTTCTTCCTCATGTTCCTCTTTATCTTTTGGGTCCATGGAGTCTTCTATAGATTCCATTCCCTGAAGATTTCGACTTCTTCCTTTCATCATAGGATCATGGATGTATATGGACAACCAAGGATACTTTAAGGCTTCTTTTTGAAGAAGACTTCTTCTAGAGTCAAACTGAACATGTGTTGCTTATCATGGCTGCTATTTTTAATGGAAACATGGACAGATACTTCATAATCCTTAATGGATCATAGAATTTAGGATCAACTCCCTCCTAATCCTTTCTTTATGCATGAATGCATTCTCTTCTTTTGGAATTCTGTAATCATCTCCCTCCATCTAAGAGAGTCCATGCTTTCGTCTGCATCCTTATTGCATTGTGCAAAGTGTCACAAGTATTTTTCTAATTTCCTCTTGATTTATGACTTATTTATGTTTTGACTTCTAAGTTTGATTATGATTTCGGCTTATTTGGTAGTTGTTACTTATATAATAGCTTCCATAGGAATTGTTACCAAGGATTGTCAACATACTTCATATTTTCATTTGTATTGCTTGACTTGTAATCATCGTAATAGTAATCCTTATCTTGTTATTCTTCCATAGGTGTTGTTTCATTGACCATCTTATCTTCTAAGAAATAGATATACATGAACTATGTAAACATGGTATGTACAAGGACTATGTTACAAAAGAACAATTTTACCTTGACTAGAAGAAGAAATCTGCTTCATCTTGTTTGACTTTCTTTGAGGGTATAGTTTTTTTGGCAACTGTTGCTTTGTGTGTTTCCTTCCTTTTCTTTAACTCGGGACAATGATTCTTGTAGTGACCATATATTTTATAGTTGAAGAATTGTATTTTTGACATATCCTTATATTGATTTGGTTTCTTCCTTGAGTCAAACTTCTTCTTATTCCTAAATTTCTTGAACTTTGTTGGGTAGGCTTGATCATCACCTTTTCTTGGAATTTCTCTTTTGCGCTAATCCTTGATTCTTCTTGTGCACAACAAGTCCAAAGTTATTCAAATGTGGGATACTCCTTTCGTGTGTTCATGCTTATGGAAAATGAATCCCATGTCTTGGGAAGGCCATTGAGTACTATATTTACCAGTTCCTTTTCTGAAATGATTTATTCAATAGCTTGTAGTTGATCTCTTAACTGAGAGATTCTTACCAAGTATGATGTTATGTTGTCATCATTATTCATTTTAATGTCACATAGCTCATTCTTCATACTCATTACTTGTCCAATGTTTCTGACTGAGAAGAGGTTAGTTAGGGCATCATACATCTTCTTAGATGAGTCAATATGAGAGATGTAGGGTATCAAGTGGTCTTTCATAGAGTCCAATATGATACTCATGGAATTGATGTCATTGTCCTTGAACTTCTCCATAACTACAACGTTCTGAGGTTCCTTCTCTTTTCTCGCTTCAAACTGTGGTTCCACGATCATTCCTTTCACGATATCCAACACTTTATTCTTTGAAAGGATGAGATCAATCCTTGTCTTCCATGCTATGAAGTTAGAAGCCCCTTCTAACTTGTTTTTTGACTTCATAGAGTAAGTCATGACTTCTTTGACTTGGTCAACCTTTGACTTTGACCAAACCTCAAACTTGACTTATTATCTTGCTAAGAGTACCAGGAGGTGTGCTAGGCTAGTGCGCACTAGGATATCTATAAATTAGGGCAATCTCTTCACTTAAGGTGCCTAAACAAGAGGGTTAGGGTTTCGTTGCTACAAAAAAAAATTGATTGCAACTGCAACTATAAATGAAAAAAGTATTAGCTTGATGAGATTACCAGGAGGTGTGCTAGGCTAGGGCTCACTAGGATATCCATAAATTAGGTCAATCTCTTCACTTAAGGTGCCTAAACAAGAGGGTTAGGGTTTCATTGCTATTAAAAAAAATTGATTGCAACTGCAACTATAACTGAGCAAAATCCTCCCAATCTATATTCTAGTGGTTAGACTATCCGAAGATAGTGTGGACCCATAACCTGTTAGAAAAATAGGTGTGCTCATTTCAACATAGAAAATATAGCAATATTGTCATCCAACCATAGGCCGAAGCCACCCCCGAGCACCTTAACCTTGACAGAGAGAATAATTCTGGAAGAAACCCTAGAACTAATAGCCAATTGATCCAGCATATCTCTCTCTAGAGCTAGCGCACAAGGCAGAAGGTCCAAACCATAACCAAGAAAAATTCCAAGCCTAAAAATGAAAATACAAGTTGGATTAGTTGTAGCTGCAACTACTCTCCAGACTTGCGCACTTCCTAATTTTTTGTAGTGCGCACTAGATTTCTACAGTTGCAAGTTGTGTGTGTACAAATGAGCTCTAGCATCCTGTATTTATACTGCTCTTTCTTAGATGTCTGGGCTGATTTCTCATTCTGGAGACTAAAAACTCAATATTAATTATTCTCTTTAGCTGAATTGTCTTCTAGGGTTATGTCCAAGGCTTTTAGGGTTTCTCTTACTTCTCAGAATATTATAGTCTTATCAAGGTTAAACATCGAGGTTAATACCTCCCGCAGCTACCAAAATATCAACACTCTTCAACATCATATGATTTGATTCTATGATTATAATTTTGAGCTAAATCATGCAACTAAGAATTTAAGACAAGGGGAGCAAATCTAGCTGCCATGCCTCTAAGAGGATTTCGAGCTATCTAAACTGTCTTAATGGGGACATTAGGAATCAAATATTGGAATTTCTTCTCATCAAAGATGATTTTATTCAAACTAGATTATGATCTGGATATGAACAACATTTTTTCAAATTTAAAATCAAAGTCAAGGTCATCGATGCTTTTTACCCCGTCTTTGGGTAAAGATAGATTTATGTCCAGGTAAGAAACTGAGTCAATTGTCCTTTCTTTTATTTTATGTAAGAATTTCTTAGGATTAGACAAAGATGTTATAGGTTCTAGATCAGGGTTCCTTCTAGTATAAATTCTCTTAGGAGCCAGGATTTATTATTTAAAAATAATTTATGCTACTGATCTTATTAAATGAAGTCTCCAGGGTAAATTTAGTTCAGCCAATAAAGGTGTTTGATTCACTTTTACCCTAAGGAATCAAATCTAAAGATTTTAGTCGTTCTTTCCCAAGGAAAATTTTCAATTTCGTCCCTGCAGTGGCGCCAAAATGTTA
This sequence comes from Picea glauca, assembly GCA_000966675.3. Classification (NCBI taxonomy): domain Eukaryota; kingdom Viridiplantae; phylum Streptophyta; class Pinopsida; order Pinales; family Pinaceae; genus Picea; species Picea glauca. The sequence goes on along the minus strand of JZKD02S1673213.1, from coordinate 989,521 downwards.
GCACTGAGCAAATTGTTTTGGCTGAGGAAACAACTTACACATGTAACCTACAAACTAACTTTAAGACTGAAAACTAGCCCTTCCAATCTAGAGGGGACTCTCTCTTGTCACTTAATCTCTGACAGATAGTTTTTCTTGATAGAACAATGGCTAGGGTTTCAAGGTTTGAGTGAATTTGATAAAGTGTTGTTGGCAAGGAGAAGAAGAATGATTTTTTGGCTATGGAGTCAGATCTTGAAAACAAATGAAACTAATTTCTTGGTAATAGAACCTCACAGAGGAATAGAGGATAAATTTTGTGGATGAAACCTTCAGTTTTTGGATTTAGTTATAGAGGGTGAAAGAGGAAGAAAGCAACAAATAACAACATCAAAGCACCATATAGATGAATTCTGACCTAGTTAGGAAGAAAAGGACAAAGTTTAAATTCCTTGAGTTTAGAGTACCCTTTAGATGAATTCTAACTCTTAAAAATCAATTCAAACAGAGGGAAAATGAGATGTAAATAGAGACACAAGAGATACATACACAAACACAAGAAACACATTGTTAGCTCATCACCATTATAATATCTTTCATGAAGGTTAAGGACTTATGCATTTCATTCCATTCAGATTCAAATATTTTATAGTGAAAGTAAAAAATGCTATAGTTGAGGACAAGAATGAATCCCATTCCCTGTTTAGTTTTCTGAGTTCTTCAACAATTAGTAACTTGACTAAGGAGAAATGGAACATGCTGCTCTTAAGTTGGTCAACTCTATATTGGACCCTATCTTCCATCTTTCCTAAGCTTCTATATAGGTGAAAAGGCAAGTTGAGAGGGTTTTTTCCTATGAAGTGCATGAGGAGTCTCACATGGTACTGGTACACCCTATCAAAACTACCCTCACAACTGAAATATCTTTGTATGACCCTCAACAACTTCTCATAGGGATCTAACACATATTCCCTAGGAATGGTGGCTCCTATATTCTAATTTATGTATTTAGGCTTAAGGAAATCAATATAAAATGTAGAATCCAAAGGTATACCTTTAAACCATATTTCCCCTAGGATTGGGATCTTTGTAGCAACAACTATTGACTCCTATGACACTAGGAATATGACCCCAAAAATTGTTTTCTAGACACCATTGTAGTGGGGGGAAAACTCCTTTGTCAGTTGTTGGTTATATCCTTGAATTTTCTCATAGAATCTAATGCATCCAACCTACTTGAAAGAAACTATGAATGTAGGGTTCAAGTTCACCAAGCTGAAGCTCTGTGGCTCATACCTCAACACATTCCCTCCTCCATGCTTCTTTTTTTCTTGTGATGTCATGGTTGAATGAATAACTTTGTAGGGTGGATGTGATCCTGTGGAAGGGGGAGATATTCTCAACACCTAACGAGTAAGCTTGCACAACATGCTTAACAAGGCTAGGGTTTATTTCAAAATAGCATGAGAGATTCACTGAGCGATATGGAAGTCAATTAGTAGGATATCAAGGCATGGATGGTTAAGTTTGAAATGTGTTTACCATAGCTAGAGACTGGATATGAGGTGAGGAGCAAAGATATAAGCACTAGGATTTGTGTAGTGAGGGGTTTGCATAGCGCGAGAGTTTGCACAACAAATGCATAGCACAGAACAAGGTTTTCGTAGCATAAGTTTGTTGCAGCTTTCCTGAGGGGTAAGAAGCCAGTTCGCAGGCCAAGAAATCATGCAAAGGGGTGAAGGATGATGGATAAATATATAAGACTTGATGTGAAGAGGTTTGAGAGGGAAAAGGTTCCCATTTGAGCTGAAAAGACCTTTTGCATCATTTAAGTGACTTGAGAAGTGCGCCCAATTTTGATATTTCCAAAGTACATATGCCACAAATAGCCATAAAACACCTATACTAACAATTTTTATGTGATTATGCCCACAAATGATGCTTTGCCCAGACTTTACATTTTAAAATTATGACTTGGATATGACTTAGATTCAAGACAAGTCCATTGCAAAAATATTTCATGATGAAAAACCACCTATGGACCCTCTAAATGACTTATTTACCTTGATAGTATGTAATGACCTATACAAACCATGACTCAACTTTGGAATGCCTTGGTCTTCCCAAGACCATGGCATGAATTTTCAAACCTTAGACAAACTCTAAAATTTACCCTAAAAATATTGATGTTAACACACGATATGTTCCTAACAGAGATTGATCTGACGGTTCATATTCTCCTCGATCTTAACAACCATTGATCCACAGATTAACACCAGATTGGTCCATTATCTCTATTTAAATATCATGGAGGGTCATTTTTCGATGATCGATTGTGAGAAAATCTCTTGTAAAATATCTCTGTAATCTTTTATTTGCATTAATAAACTGCTCCAAGTGGTCTCATTGGTTGGGGCCATGGATGTTTCCTCATAGGGGTTTTACCAAATCAAAACATTGGTATGTTGATCTTTGATCTATTTGTGTGTGTGGTTACTAAAGGTGTTTGTCCTCTGTTGGAATAATTGTTTTTTCGAACAGATGTACAATCAGTTTCTATCTTTTGCTTGATATCATGAATGATTTTTTAGCCCTTGAAAATTTGCATGCCTGAAAATTTTATTTAATCTGCCTAAATTCTCTAGAAAGAGTTCAATTTCATCATAAACATGCATTCTATCTTGCACTCTATTTTCATATTATTCTTTACTTGGAATTGTTATAATTTTCCCTTGGATAGTGAATGTAACTTCACTAGTTCCAACTGTCATAGGTAGATAAAGTCATGGCCAAGCAAGATATCAGATCATGTGTCAAAGTTATACAAATTTATAGTTGTTTTGACTCCGTTCAAATAAATATGGAAATATGGAACAAATCCTTTGATTGGCATTTTTGTTTTGTTAACAACTATAAAGTATGTTTGAATAGGATGTTAGTAGTATTCATGTATGGAACCAAATATAGCATAGGAAAACATTGCTCCGGTATCTAGATGTGCATCCAAGTAATATGCTTATAGCCTGATACCTTGATATCCACTATGATAATGAGTCTATCATTTAAACCTTTGCAGTCAGGATATAGTGTCATTACTGATTGATCACCAGGAACCAAAGAATGTGCTTCCTTTTATGTCCTTTTGGAATGGTTTTGTGGACCAAACAATTCATCCAATCCTTGGTTCATCTCTTGTTCTTAGATATGTTCTAGTTTCAGTTCTTATAACTCGGCTTTATCAGTTTTGATAGAGTTTAATATTTCTTGTATCAAGGACTTCATTTCTTTTATCATTTCTTCCATATCCTTGATCTATTTTTCTAAAATTTCTTTAGAATTTATTTGTGTCCAATCTTCATCTGAAAAGTAATCTTTGACTGGGACATTATGCCTATTGGCATAAGATTTCCTTTGATGTAGGAATCCTGGTTCTTCATATTTTTTTATTTTTTGGTATGCTTCTATTTAGAATATGTAGGATTAGAAATTGAAGGGAGATGGGATGAATTTGACTCAAAGTATTTGTTAGTAGGATAATACTATGCAATATTTAATATGTTGGGTTGTGTGATATTTGAGAGTTGTTGTTGGAGACAAGAAATTTCAACACAAAGTTTACTGGCTATCCTGAAATCACCAGGGGTGAGAGATGAGAGGCAACGTTGTAGCGAAGAGATTTGTGTTTGGATTTAAGAGGGAGAGGAGGTAGGAATACCAAACATCTTGATCTCAGAAATAGAGATAAAATCAATATTATCAGAAGAAAAAGAGGAATCAGAGTTAGAGTTAATAGAGAGATTATTTACAGAAGGAAAATTGTTAGGTTCAAAATCAAATGATTCAGTAATGGAAAGATACTCACCATATGAACAGGTGTCATCTAAATCCCATTCAATTGGATCATAAGCATATGTGAAGATATCCATGAGCTTGTGTTTGTTATGGGACTTATCGGTAAATGCGGACATAAATAGATCTCCCTAGATCCACCTAGATCTAGAACAAAACATAATAGAACATGACGCTTTCCCTAAGATCTAATCATTGAGTTTACTATTTAACAAGAGATGGTAAATATACCATTTAAATATCTCTTAATCCTCTTTTCGTTGTCATCCTAGCTCCACTCCAGTTCTCCTATGATATTGGATCTGCAAGGGAACACAATCCAACCAAAGTGAAATAAATAATATAATCAACGAGAACCTATGTATGTGATCAAGGAATCATAAAATAAAACGAGATGAGTTTTATGGGAAAGAAACATATCACTGTATTATATAATAATGAAAGTGGAGATTACAAACAAAGCCTTGATGTTGCAAGGTCCCCTTCCGATGACCCTTTTCTCCAACACACACACTTTCTCCAATCTTGAATGAAGAAGATCCACAATGAATTGATGAACTAAAATGAGGCTATCAAGCTGAATGACCCAATTTAGAAATCTCGATGCAATATTTATCCTATTCAACCTTCATTAACCTTAGCCCTTTCCATGAGAATTACTTCCTTATATAAGGGAGAGAGAGATGGTTGAAGAGATTAGGATGATCCCACCAAATCAGAGAAGTGAGTAGGATCCCAACCATATGGATGCCACCTCATCTTCTAGAATATCCCCTTCTATAACTTTCGTGAAACTTGACCTTTTCTTATCCTTTTGACATCGTCGCATCCCAGCTGTAGAGTAGCCCATAGAGAAGTTTTGAACCTGTTTTAAGGTAGAGTGCGGCGATCATGCATCATCGCACCCTTCTTATGGTGCAGCCTACGACAACCTTCCTTAGTAGGGTTTTTCAGAAGAGAAATCCAATCACTCTCCTCATGAAGAAAGGCTCTTTTTGGGAAAATGAACACATGTTGTCAATGGATAACTAAGATGAAAAACAGAATGCGTAATAGAATGCCCCCCAAAGTATGAGGCTGGAACTCGTGACAGTCAAAATACTTTATAGAATGTGTGTGTCGGAAACAAAGAGCACGTCAGTCAGGAACCTGCAAACAGTCAAGCATCAACATAATAATATACCATTGTCCAAGGTAGGCATCTCCATACCTAGATTACAAAATTTCAAATGAGTCATGGCCACCAAATATACACTGTGGATCCACGTCAATGTGAAACCAACATAGCCACCCATAATACACTATGGATCTATGTGCTAAAATGACTCAAATTCAGACATAGCCACCAGACATACAAAGTGGATATATGTGCCAATACAAATCATGAATACTCTATCGCAACCTGGACTAGAATGGTATGACCTAGGGTCTTCATTTCCATCATCCCTAAGTATGAATCTAACCATGTGATTATAGGTGCCGAAGTCGAACATGGTCGAAACCACTTGATTAACGGTCAATGATGAGAACCATTAACAAGTACGAGGGAAATCACCATTTATGTCAATGAATCCCAAGGTACCCTAGTGCAATCCAACGAGTGTGAATAAAGGATTTGAAGGAAAACACTCAAGGGAATCCTCCATTCAGGGGCTAATGATGTGAACCCATAGTTGAAAGCGAAGAAACCTACCATTGAGGCATGTAGGCTCTAAGGCACTAAATGATTTCTAAGTCTTGTTCCTGGATAATGAGTTGAGGTTGATAGGAAAAGACTCGTCACAGGAGGGCCTTGATGTATCCCCCATCAATGACATGAAATAAGTAACAAATTTGAGACAGATCAGAGTATAAAATGATTTGAAATTGACATAGGGAAGGACGACATGGTAGAAAATTTAAAAATGAAGATGGCTGACTCGATAGGAGGCTTATTAAGGCTGGACTTCTCTTGAACATATGAACGACATGACAATGGTATTGGTAGCATTGACTCAAGGAGGACCCAACATATGAACATGTGGATGGTCAAACAAGAGACAAATGGATTTCCCAACCCAGATACAATGGCGAAGGGGGGTGTCATGTTCAAGAGCAACTATTATTGCCACTAACACGGATACAAAGACACATTTCTTTCCCAAATTTTCCCCCACCATTTATGGAGAGTACCTCTTTATTTTTATGCAATCTTGAGGAGGATAACATATGTTTGTTGATGTAAGATCATCCTTCAGACGATTCCCTAAGAGTACATTTAACGAACCTTAAGAAGGAGTGGTTCGGTCCCATACGGGTCTTTCGATGTTTTTTTAATGAGTCCAAAGAGAGAAAACTCGGGGGTTTTCATGTTTAGAGAGTTTGAAAAACACTTAAAGAGGACTCCACAAGTTCCTTTTTCATAAATTAATCTGATGAGACCGAAAAAGTGATAACCTACCTCTCATCAAATCTTTTCTTCAATTACTTTTACGAGCGTGAAAAGAACAAGGTCGCTCGACAATATTTTCGTTTTTATGGAGCGTGAAAAGAGCTTAAAGGATAATCCATGGGTTTCATTTTTCATGTTACATTACGAGTAAGAAAAGATAACAAAAGTATACTCGGTTACATTCTCATTGATTTACGAGCATGATAAGGAACAAAACCTAAGCTCGGATTTTTTCCTGAAAAACTCTAAAAGGATTTGTACATGCGACAAATGTATAAAAGAAAACCAAAATAGGTGTATCCTTGTTCAATATCCGACTCATAGATTTCTCACCTGCGAAGAATCAAACACTTGTAATGTCATTAGAACTTTAGGGTTTAGGTGAAATACATAAAATTATATAAAATATAATTGGAAAAGTTAAAAAGTTAAAAAATATGGGTAAAAACTTCTTTTTACTATTCCATTGTTACTCCACCCAAACTTTGTTCCAAAACCCCCATTTTACCTCAAAATTTCACTGTGGATTGTGGGAGGCACATTTAATCATTTAACGAATGCTCTCCGCTGAACAGGTAATTTTCATCTCCTTCAACTTTTCATGGATCACTTTTTTCTTTTCATTGGCTAGAAATGACTTTTTGGGTTTAGTTTTCAAGGGTACCCACACGTGGAGGTTGTCGCAGGCGCCCTATATCATGCCCTGCGATGACCCAGGGTCATCGCAGTCAGCCTTTAGGCTAGCCTGCGATGAATCTGCACTGTACAGATGGCCTAGCTTGCGACATGCACAAATCAAAAAGTGTTTTTAGATGTATTTTCCAATAAAATGTTTCCAGGGAAGATATGAAGATGCTAATCCCTCTTTTATGTTCCATTGCAGGTTTTCTACAGTAAGAATTTTGGAATGGCGAGAGAGAGAGCATGAGGCGAAAGATTACTTTGCTAGGAATGACCCGAAAACAATAAATTCCCTCCAGCAGTGTGGACTGCTAAAATTCTTCAAGATCCAGGGCATGAGGGCCCAATTGAGGTTACTGGAATACTTGGTTCACATGTGGGATGTGAACCAAAAAGCATTCCATGTGGGGCCACACATTTTGACGATAGATATCAAGGATATCTATTTCTTGACCGCTTTGTCTAACCGTGGAGCCCGAGTTACACTGACAGGTAGCAGGGGAGGTGGCAAGCCCATGAGTCACTATATTGGTGAACATTGTGTACCCGGTACTCAGAAACATAGCGGCAAATTCACTATCATAGATATTTGTGACTTGCCTCTACGGACGATCCTCTACACTATCACTTGCATGGCGAGTGAAGCTCCCCATATGGCTCTTCAGAGCTACTTCCAGTATGCGCTGGAATGCATGGAGCCCCGATTTTTTAACTGGTGTGATGGGGTTCTTAGAAGCATGAAAAAACAATTAACCAAGTGGAGGAATGGTGACCTGAAACAATTCAGATATGGTTCGATTTTTGTGTCCTTCTTCCTAGAGAGGGTCCCGTCTTTACGCTTGCAGGTAGAGTGGGGTATACCTACCCCATAGGATCCAATAATGAATAGGTGGGTTGACCTCATGGCAAGACATGTGACTGGTCCTATCATCAAATATAATGATGTTTTCTTTGACTGGTTGAGGACCCAGATTCTTATGGTAGATGACTATCCCTATGCCAGTGTAGACTTCTAAGGTAATGAAAACTTGGTTCTTCCTGAGGGTTCCCAATGGGGGGATATAGGTAAGAAGTACATTTTGTTTTTATAATGTTTTTTGTGATGTGATATAAAATGTTTTATGTGTTATTTATTCGATGACTAATCAAATGCTCTTTCGATGATGCAGATGTGGGACCTTACCGACCTCCAGGATCATCCCCAATCCATAGGCGAGGGGAGAGAGTTGATGTAGAAGGAGTAGCTACAACTGACTATGAGATTCTAGACCAGAATATAGAGGGTCTTACGATGAACATCTTGGATGCCTCCATCGACGATATCTCGAGGAATTATCAGCGCCATATAGTGGGCGTGTTTGCTTGCATCGGTTGACTGCTTTGCAAGTCAGCACGGCCAATCACATGTTATAGCGAGCAACATCCTTCATGCTCTT
>JZKD02S1673213.1:968721-980985 GCA_000966675.3 Picea glauca | reverse complement strand
ACATCAGTTAATGTATTTAGACATATAGGAATGTGTTGATATTCAATGTAATCAAAATGACGTTCCAAGAGGCGAATTCGTAAATATACCCTTAATAATGTAGGACTTCAAATGGATTAGACATTACTCAATTGTAGGACTAATAACTGTGAATTGAGTCGTACAATAAGATGACGAATTCCAAGTGACACAACGTTGGTCAATAATTCAATAAATGCACTGTATTCCACAATATTGTTAGTTTCACGACCAAGGCAAGCACCATGTAGACTAATCAATTCATTTGTAGGTGCATATATTTCCAAGGCAATAGATGTTAAGTTTTGAGTGTTGCGACTAGCACCATCGGCGAAGCCAATGTAGGGTAGTGAAGACACCAACATCTAGAAACCAAGCACAATGTAAGGTAAGTAGTTGAAGGTTGAAACAAAACAATGAAAAAATGCACAAGAGTATGATTCACTAAAAGTACAAGCACTCATGAAAAAATGACTTAAGCATAGTACCTCTTTAAGTAAATCCCATTTCTGGGTTCACTCAAAGGGATTCCATCATAATCAACTAGCTCATAAGATCCCTTCTCCAACACACATTTGAAAATGTAAGGACCTCACCTCATAGCCTCAAATTTACTGGCCCCTAGAAAATCACGATCTTGTTCATAAAGGAGAACTAGATCACCTTCATAAAAAACATGTGGCTTGACATGCTTGTCATATTGGGCTTTAACACGTTTCTTCTGAGTTTCAATAGCTAGGGAGGCATCGCAACGAGTTTCGTCTAGTTGCATTAAATACAAAAGACGCTCTTCTTCAATAGAGGTATGGGGAGAAGCTCAATGACCAGTTTCAAATATGGTATTTCAAATTCAATCGTAAAGATAGCCTCGATACCATAAACTAGCTGGAAACATGATGGACTTAACGGATGTCCGATAGGCCCTTAATGTTGAGAACAACATCACGTGCCAACTTGTCTTATGAATTCCTATCATATGTTGAAGCATAGTAATGAGAACTTTATTGATTTCTTCAACTTGGACATTGGCCTTTGGGTAATAGGGGGTTGAGTTTTCATGGCGAAGACCCAACTTTTCAGTAAGTCAGACAATGTGAAATTATAAAAATGACTATCATGATCAGTAACGATAGCTTGAGGGATACCAAACCAAGTAATGATGTGATTGAATATGAACAATGCGATAGTTTTTCCGGTGTTATCAAATGTAGGCATCACCTCAGCCCATTTAGTGAAATAATCCACAACTATAATGATGTATCCATGCCCCCCAACCAAGTGAGGGTTACATGTCATGAAGTCAATGCCCAAATTGGTGAATGGACCAACGAAGACTATAGGATGTAAGGGATCAGGATGAGATCTTATTTTTTTATTATAAGTTTGGCAAGCATGGCCTTTTTGAACAATGGTGATGCATTCCTTGAACAAAGAAGGCCATAAATAACCTGATCGTAAGATCTTTTGGGCAGTGGCATACCCAGACATACAGCCTCCACATGCTCCAGAGTGACAATCATTCAAATATTTCTTAGCTTCATCATAAGTGAGACATCGTCGGAAAATGGAGTCAATACCGCGGTGATAAAAGGTATCACTAAGAATTATGTATTGTCGAGCTTGATAGCGTATACGATGACTATCTGCACTAGATAGGTCAGGCTGAAAAGTTCGAGTCTAGATATATATAATGATATCTCCGTACCATACTGTTAGAATATAATGGATGTGCTCATTTTACCATTGACAATATCACTATTGTCACCCAATCATAGGTCGAAGCCAACCTCCAAGCACCTTGACCTTGACAGAGAGAAGAATCCTGGTAGAAATCCAATAGCCAAGCAAGGCTAATGCATCAAAAAATAAGTAACCAAAGTTTATCAGAGATTCCACCCAAAACTGGCGCAACACCTTCCACAGGAATTGTGCACAAAACTGCTAGACTGCAGTGCGTAGAAGTGGATTTCTGCAATTCTAAAAAGTGTGTCAAATGAGAGACTTGCGCCCTATATTTATAGTAATCCTAGCAAACTTCCTGGGACGTCTTCTCATTATGGGTACTAATTAATTCATATTAATTAACTCTCTTTAGCCGACATCTCTTCTAGGGTTACTTTCATTTCTTTTCTTTCTTATGGAGCATTCTAATCTTGTCAAAGGTCACAATGGAGGTTCATACCTCCCGAAGCTACCATAATATCAACACTCCCTCCTAGATAGGTAGGTATAACTGATGATGATCTTGAGCACAAACAGACCATTCAATTGGTAGTATCATGAGCACCATCATTTTTATCCACCTGGATAATTTCCATGACAACTAGTACGATATCAATTGATAAAACACAACTGCGTTTATCCATGGTAGTACACAACTACTCAAAATGTGACACATAGTCACAAATAGTGGAACATATCCACCATAGTAGCATATCTCTACTGTCTGGAGACAGGCAGTCTCCATAACAATCATCTGATATCAACCTGCATAGAAAATATTGTTATGATATAAAATGAATCATTTGGGTCATTCTTTCACTCACATCTGTGAGATATGAAAGAGTATCTGCCCTCATAGTAGAACATCAATGATGGGCTATATAGGCTATTCTTCTCAAGAAAGGAAGAATGATTGTTCTGATTTCTGAGCCAGTACCATTCCTCACCCTGGGCCATTCCTCCGACACTAAACAAAGTGTAACCTGGAGAGAATGAATCTACCCTAAGGAATGCCTATCCATGATTGTTGAACCTGGACCATTCCTTCGACACTAAACAAAGTGCAGCCTGGAGAGAATGAATCCAACCTAAGGAATGACTGTTCGGACCATTTCCCATGTTAACCACAAGAGGAAATGACTGTCCTGCACCAACCTCCAAAACGAACCATTCCTCATGTTAACCACAATGAGAAATCGTTGTCCGACGAGGTGGGCCAATCTTCTTGAGTAACCCTGAAGAAGAGAGACTACCCTAGACCACTCCCCATGTTAACCATAATGGGAATTCGATGTCTATGGTACATCATCAATCCATCAAACCATTTTCATTACGAAAATGACCGTTCGATCTGGACCATTTTCCTAACTGGAAAATGTTTGTCCGTCAGAAATCTCAATCCACTTTCTGAACCGGAAAGAATATGCCCAAGATGGACTATTTTTCAATATTGAAAATGAATGTTCTCATTTCAATAATATGATAGTGCTCCCTCCCAACATGGAGAGTCATTTCTTCCCTTTCAACTAAGGGAGTTATTTCCACGATCCCGATCTTGTCTCGGAAATATGCAAACTTTATTCTGGATAGAGGCTTTGTCAGGATATCTATTGTCTGCTCATCTGTGGGGATATATTGGAGATTTACTTCTCCTTCCTGGACTTTATCTCGAATAAAGTAGTATTTGATATCAATATATTTCGATCTTTCATGAAACACTGGGTGTTCTGATAGTCTTATACAACTCTGATTGTGACAATGTATTATGGTCGAATCTGGAATCTGATCAAATAATTGGAGATTAGCTTCCTCAACCATATTGCTTCTATGCATGCTTCACATGTTGCAATATATTAATCTTTTGTTGTGCTGAGTGTGACAGACTTATGTTTCCTACTGCCCCAAGATATCATAGTGGAGCCCAAGCTGAAACACATTCCTGAAGTACTCTTTATGTCTTCTTCACTTCCTACCCAATCTGAATCTGTAAATCCATGAAGTTTTATATCAATGGATGCAGATATATTAAGCCATAGTTTATTTTCCCACGAATATATCTTAGGACTTGCTTTGCAGCTATCCAATGCTCATGTTTATGTTCCACCTAGAATTGGCTTAGTGTATTCACGACAAAGAAAATGTCTAGTCAAGTATATACCAAATACATCAATGACCCAATCAATTGTCGATATAGTGATGGACCTACTGGATCATAATCTGGAACTTTTACTTTTCTTATATCTATAGTCATAGGAGTGTCCATGGATTTGCAATCCATCATTCCAAACTTCTAAAAAATCTTTATTGCGTACTTTCCTTGTCCAAGGAATACTTCACCATGCTTCTGCCATACTTCTACTCCCAAGTAATAATGCATGAGAACTAGATCTTTCATATAAAATTCAGAAGCTAGTTCATTTTTTCACTGGATGATGAGAGACTCTTCACCTATTATGAATAGATCGTCAACATATAGTAGTAGAATTACAGGTGCATTTCCATGACTTTGTAGAAAAGGTTTGGATCTGCATGACTTTTGGAGAAACCAAGTCTCATTAGATAGTTGTCCATTCTAGCATACCAATCCCTTGGATCTTACTTGAGTCCATATAGAGATTTCTTTAATCTTCACACGTGAGTGTCTTTGGAATGTACTTCAAAACCTTGAGGTTTTTCAATATATACTTCTTCTTCGATTGTTCCATTAATAAAAGTTGTCTTTACATCCATCTAATGTAAGTTCCATCCCATGGAAGCAATAAGAGATATGATATCTCTAATGGAAGTATATCTAGCAACTGGAGAAAAGTTTCGTCATAATATTCTCCCTCCTTCTGGGAGAACCCTCTAGCTACGAACCTTTCTTTATATTTATCCATGCTTTCGTCTGCTGCATATTTGATCTGATATACCCTTTTTGAAGTTACCACTGATTTTTCTTTAGGTCTAGGTACAATTTCCCAGACATCATTTTTCATAATGGATTGGTGTTCTTCTGTCATAGCTTCTTTTCATTGTTTCTTTTGAACTGCTTCTTCAAATTTGGTAGGTTCTTCATCTAGAAGCTTTGTCATATATGTTGCATAACTTGAGAATCTTTTATCCTTCTTACCTTTTCTGAATGTTCCTTCTGGGACCTTGAGTCTTTCTGCATCTTGTAAGGTAGCTTCAAGACAAGCTGGTTGTTTCTTGGTCTTAGGTACGGTGTCTGAATCAATGGTCTCACATGGTTGCATAAGATGATCAGGTTGTTCCTTTTTGTCATTTTAGTTTTCTGTGCTTTCTTCAATAGGTTCTTCATTCTCTTCTTCTTCTATAGTTTCTTCTATGGATTTCTTGAAAGCCATCTTTTCATTGAATGTCACGTCTCTACTCACTTCGATCCTATGTTGTTCCAGAATATAGATTCTATAATCTTTGGATGAATCGCTATATCCGATGAATATGCCCTTCTTTCCCGAGGGTTCTAGTTTATTCCTTTTCTCCTTGGGAATGTGGGAGTAAACATGACATCCAAAGATTCTTAGGTTTTCCACATTAGGTTTTTTACCTAAGAAGGCTTCTTCTGGAGTCATGTCCTTCAATATGCAATGAGGACTTCTATTTTGCACATATATTGTTGTCATGGCTGCTTCTCCCCATATGAACATGGATAACCCTTGATCATTTAGTAGTGCTTTTATTGTCTCTTTGATAGATCTATTCTTCCTTTATGCTACACCATTTTGTTGAGGATTATGAGGAACAATCATCTCCCTCCTAATCCCTGATGATTTGCCGAATGCAACGAATTCCTTTGAGGTGTATTCTCCTCCATTATTTGTTCTTAAGATCTTGATCTTCTTGTTTGTGATATTCTCTATCTATGCTTTGAATTCTTGAAACTTGTTGAATACTTCGTCTTTTGTCTTTAGTAGATATAACCAAGTCTTTCTTGAATAATCATCTATGAAGATTATGTAGTAAAGAGATCCTCCTAGAGATTTGACTGGCATCAGACCACAAACATCTAAGTGTATCAGATATAGAATCTCCTTAGATCTGTTGTTGCTGCTTGGGAATGATTTCTTGATATTCTTCTCAAGAGCACATCCTTTGCAAATTCCTTCATGTGTAGACTGTAATTATGGTATTCCTTCAACCATCCTTTTGAGAAAAGGTAATGCTTGATAATTAATATGAGCGTACCTTCTATGCCAAAGTTCATTGGGATTGACTTTGTTATGTACGAGATCTTCTTCATTTTGTTCTAGTAGTCTATATAGATTTCCTTCACTACTTCCAATAACCCTAGCATTCTCTATGCTGGAGTCTTTATGCCAAGATAACACTTTTCCATCTATGAAAGCTATTATGTTTCCTTTGTCTTCTAGGGAATATATGGATACAATATTATTTTCTAAACTAGGTACATATAAAACATTGCTTAAATGAACATTGTTACATGTTTTCAACTTGACAGAGGCTTGTCCAAATCCTTCGACTAGGTAAGTACTTTTGTCTCCAAGCTCTACCTTCTACGATGTCTTCTTCTCATTTAGATTTGAGAGTCTAGCTTGATCTCCCATCATGTGCCTAGAATATCCACTATCGATTATCCACATGTCATCTTCAATCATTCCAGTGAGTGCTGAGTAGTGTAGAGGACTAATCTTTTCACTCATGTCTTCGATTGACTAGTAGCTGGTCTTGCCTTGATCCAAAACTTCAAATCTGACATTTTTGTCTTTTGAGAGAGCCAAAAGGTGCACTGAACTATGGCACATTTGAATATATTCTCCTTGAGAGATATGCTCCATCACAAGGTGTCAGATATGGGATTTAGGGTTTCTGCAACTGCTCCTGCTAGTAACCCTAGCGACAGTGTCTTTGAAGATGCTCCTACTAGTAACCCTAGTAGAAGTTCCTCAATGAGCTTAGTATCCTAATGGCTATGCTTCCTTCCAACGATTAGACAGAATGAAGGAGGTGTGGGACCATAACCTGTTAGAATATAATGGATGTGCTCATTTTACCATTGAAAATATCACTATTTTCACCCAACCATAGGCCGAAGCCACCCTCCGAGCACCTTGACCTTGATAGAGAGAAGAATCCTGGTAGCAATCCAATAGCCAAGCAAGAAGTAACCAAATCTGATCAGAGAGTCCACCCAAAACTAGCGCAACACCTTCCCCAGGACTTGTGCACAAAACTATTAGACTACAGTGCGCAAAAGTGGCTTTCTGCAATTCTGAGAAGTGTGTCAAATGAGAGACTAACACCCTGTATTTATAGTAATCTTGGAAAACTGCTTGGGCCGAATTCTCATTCTGGGTACTAATTAATTCATATTAATTAACTCTCTTTAGTTGACATCTCTTCTAGGGTTACTTTCATTTCTTTTCATTCTTTCGAAACATTCTAATCTTGTTAAAGGTCAGAATGGAGGTTCATACCTCCTGAAGCTACCAAAATGGAGTCAATACTATGGCGATAAAGGGTATCACTGAGAATGATGTATTTTCGATATTGATAGTGTATACAATGGCGATCTGCAATATATAGGTCGAGCTAGAAAGTTTGAGTCTGGAGATAGATAATGATATCTCCCTACCATACGTCATCAAAACTGATCAAAAAAAGGGATTCGTCAGGCAAGGAATCCTCTGCCACATTTTCTGTCTCGGTGGAGGGAAGGTCACATATTAGTTCGACGAAAACCAATGATTTCTTTGACTTAGCACATTAGAATTACAAGTCAAACTCCTCGAGAATCACTATCCATTTGGAGTACTTTCCCCCTAGAAATTGTTCGGTAAGGATGTGTTGCATAGGGTTGCAATCAGAAATAACATTGGTTCAGCTTAACAAGGTATAATGACCAAAATGTTGGACAGCTTGAACAACCACCAAGGCCAGTTTTTCCACATGTAAGTATTTTGTCTCGGTAATTGTGAGACTCTGACTCAAATAGTATATCACATGTTCTTCATGCAAATCATCCTCTTAAAATAATACCATGGAAATGGTAGATTCTTAAGCAGCTAAGTAGAGGAAGTAATCCCAACTATAGTCAGGGGAAAATAGTAATGGTGTATGGGTTAAGGAAAGTTTCAAAGCTTCAAAGGCTTTGTTTGTAGTATCGTCCCATACAAAATTGTGACCTTTGTTGAGTAGACGAGTGAATCCTTTCGTTAGTTCAGCATAATTGGGGATGAAATGACGTAAAAAAAATTCTTTGGAGCTGGCGTAAAGTGGAAGGAGGAGGTAGATTAAGGATAGCATCAACCTTCAAGGGGTCTACTCGAATCTCATGTATCGACACAATAAAACCAAGAAGTCGGCCGGAATCCACACAAAAACCACATTTGTGTGGATTTAAGAGGATACGGTAATAGCGACAACGTACGAAAATGGCCCTTAGATGTGTCGGGTAATCTTGGTGACGCATGGAATGCATCGGTAGATCGTCAAGATAGGGTTGAAAAATGTTCTTAATATCATGGAAATCATAAGACATAGAGCACTGAAAATTCGCGCCAACATTCTTGAGACCGAAGGGTAATTTCCAGTAAGAAAAGGTTCCCTAAGGGAAAATAAAAGCGGTCCTATGTTGGTCCATGGGTAAAAGATTAATTTGATTATAGCTGGAGAAACCATCCATTAAAGAGAAGATTTTATTACCGTCACAGTCGTCAACGATCTGGTCAACGAAAGGGGTTGGGTAAATGTCTTTAGGACAAGACTTGTTTATGTCCCTATAATGTACACAAACGTGGATGGGACCTTGTTTCTTATTCACCAAAAATAGATTAGATACCCAATCAGTCAAAGCCACTGGATAAACAAAGCCATCTTTAAGAAGTTTCTCAACCTCAAGCTTGATAACAACAACTTTGTGTGGGTGTATTGGGAAAAGTCTCTGCCAAACGGGTTTATCATCCGGGTATGTCTAAATTTTGTGCACAATGATATCAGGATCAATACCTGACATCTCTTCGTAACTCCAGGAGAAAAAATCGTGGAATTCTTGGAAAAGGGCTTTATACGTGTGGACCTCATCAGTAGAACATGAGGCCCCGATATGAACATTCTCTATGACTCCAGGTTTAATGGAAATGTCGAGAGGAATGGTAGGTGAAATGTTGCTCAAGTTCCCTTCATACAAAACATTGTGTGTGGACTTTGTAATGAAAGAAACAAAAATAATGGTCGGTAGAGTTGAAATTCGTTGATAACTCTCTATGGTGTCACGTTCTAGAAAGAGAATGGAGAGATGATGCCCATCGTCCCAGGGAGTGTATTCCATAGACATGACTGACATGATCATCTCATCAGTAGGAAAGATCACATGAAATGGATCAGGAGATGAATCACAGAGAGAAAGAGGGGAGGGGGTTGCTGAATGAATAGCTTGGTAAGCGGATTCGACCGGACTTAAAGGCATATTGTCATTGTAACAAGGGTAATCTCCAAGGCTAGGTACTACCCATGGGTCATATGACGCAGGGGTTTCATGAATGGTGGTGGATATAATGTTAATAAACACAACAAAAGGAGGGGGAATATCGGGTGGTGGGATTGGAAGTGTACCCATCAAATTTGAATCTTTCAAAATACCCACTTTGACATTATGTAACCAACGGGTGTCTTAGAGATGAAAGGAATGTTGCTAGTGTGGGAAGAAGAATTAAAGAAGGCCATTTGGTCAACAGTAATGACCTTTCCTTGGTGTGGGAAATGTACCACATGGAAAAGAGTAGACATGAATGCATGCATGGAATCAATCCTAGGGCCAAGTAAAAGGTTATAATGAAGAGGTGCATCGAAGACATCAACCTCAACATTGACTAATTTACCTTCCAATGTAATAGACAACTGGGGAAGAACATCGTAGGGTTTAAAGCCTATACCATTGAAGGCCTTAAGTGTATTGTGTGGTTTGGTGAGGGTAGGAGAGCTAATGGCTTTCCAACAAGTGACAGACATGACGCAAGTCGAGGCTCCTTAATCAATAACTATTCTACATATATTATTTCTTTCAACAACAACTTGGATCTGAAATGCTAATTTAGGAAGAAGCCTTGGAACATGATCTTCCAAGTCAATGATTATGAGATTAGTATCTGTGGGGCCAATTCACCAATGGCCTATAATAGTGCCTTCCATTGAGTTGGGAAACTTTGAAGGAATTTGAGAGCCGACATCACGGAGGGTGCTTGCGCAATATCTTCTACAATGCTATAGTTTTGGGCAACACGTGCGCGAGATTTAAACACAGACTTTTGAATAATTCCCTTAGGAGGAGGGAGAAGAACTGTATCGAGACCTGGTCTTTTGAGATGAAGAGGAACATTGGGTGGTGAAGTTGGGGGAGAAGGTTGAACCAACAAATGAGGTATATCATCATCTTTCTCTTTTAATGAAGAGTAGTCTTTGGCTCGAGTTGTGACTACAACTTCGTTCTTTTTAGAATCACCAGTACACATAAGGACATAAGATGAGGTAGAAGGAGAAGCTTGGTCATGAATGACCAGTTGGGCTTGTTGCTAAGAAGGGAAAGGTTGTGACAAAATGGTAGGCGTAGGAGGTTTTCCACTCCCTTGGAGGAACTTAGTAACCTCGACGCGTCTCAGCCAATCTTTCGTGTAATGATTTTCACCACAAATCAAGAAGGGGTAACAAGGCTTACATTTATCTTTCTCATCGGTGGTTTGTGTTTTGGATTTATCAAATTGTGGATTATTATTATTGTCCTACTTGTTCTTACCCTTCCCTTTATTTTTATTTGGATTCTTTCTGGTAAGTGCGGATTGAACATAATTAACTTCGTAGTCTTACTAGTGGAAGGAGTAGGAGTAGGAGTATTTTGTGCATTGGAATTATTAGATTTGGGATTCGTGTGATTGGCATGTGAAGACTGGGTCTCAGCATGAAAGGTGTTGATCACACCATCAACAACATGATAAGATGTTGTAGGTGTTGGGGTATGGTTTGTGGAAGGATGAGGAGCATCAGGGATCAAATTGTAAAGTGTTCTCGTTTGTGAATAAACAAGATCCAGATACTGAGCATGACTAATTGCCTACTCTTCAGTAACAACACCACCCATGGAGACATCACGAGTGATAGGTCCTATGAGTTATTTGGTAAACCACTCAGCCAATAGTTGATCAGGAAGAGGGACTTTGATCAAACGTCTTCTCCTCCTCCACTCATGGATGTGATCAGAAATATGAGTGGACGAGGATTGTTTAAAAGAACTTAAAATTTTGGTTCCTTTCTCGTATCAAATCGGAAAATGGTAATGTGTCAAAAAGGCCATGGCTAGGGTGTTAAAGTCATTGAAAAACCTCGCGGTAACTCGATGTACCATTTTTCTGCCAAACTCGTGAGAGTTCGTTGGAAAAGTAGTAATCTGATGGAGTCATCCATAAAGGAGTTGGATGAACACCACAGATGAAAATTCATAACATGATTATTCAGATCTTCTCCTGCTCGACTGTCAAATTTAGGAATGTTGGATGGTAACTTGGCTAGTATGACGAGACAGTAAGGAGAATGTAAGATAGGATCATTCAAAATCCTAGATAGATCAGGTAAATCCAAAGTGGCCAGGAAAGGCAACTGTCGGTTCACTTGTGGAAACTGGTAGTTTAAATGGGGAATCCCTGTAGGTATACCAGTAGGACCATAAGAAGTATACAAATAAGAAGACAGTCTTGTTAGATTTTGTTGTGGAGGATTTTGAGGCACATAGCCCATAGGGTTGGGTTGAGTAGAGATGTTTCCTTGGAAATGAACACTAGAATGAACGTTCAGACACCAAGTGGGATTCAAAGAACCTGGATACGGTTGACCAAGGTTAGGGGGTACAAAAGATTTAACTTGATGATGTTTCCCCCCAGACGGTTGTAGGTTTCCTTGGAAAGGAAGATTCCAAGGTAGAGATTGTGCCATAGGTGCATTATGTCCATAAAGTGGGTTATGGAATCCAACCTGAGGTTTCCCCCCAAGTTGAGGTTGTGCTCCAATATGAGGTTGTCCCCCAAATAGAGGTTGCCCCCCAGCTTGATATTGACCTCCAATAGGAATCTGGAAACCATAAGTGATAGAAAGATTGGTGCCTCCAAGTGGATTGGAGCCACTAGGGCCGGCTTCTCCAAACAAAGGTGGAGGAGGCACATAACGCCCTCCGGAGAGAACCTGGGTAGGTGTAGGAACAAAACCAACAACAATATTGTAAACAGGAGGAAAAAAAGGTCATAGCCTCTAGATGGAACCTGGGCTGAAACAACAATGAAAGCAATCAGAGCGTTAGACCCAGGGCGAAGTGATGTATTTGGTCTAGGTGGAAGTGGTGTCCTAATCAGAGCTTGGGAGATTCAGATAACCACATTTCCTGCAGGAATCATGGTAGCTTGTGTAACCATAGTAGAATGGATCATCTGAAGAGTAGGAATCGAGTGAGAACAAATCAACAATTGGTCTGAAATGGCGGTGGAACTACTAGTAGTACCAGTAAAATGATCTAAGGGTACC
>JZKD02S1673213.1:942231-955564 GCA_000966675.3 Picea glauca | reverse complement strand
ATTTCCCTGCATTATTGTGATCATCATTCAGTGTCTCTACAAAGAGTTTAAAAGAACCATAATTGTTTAAGCACGATAACAACTGATTCACCCCCCCCTCTCAGTTGTCTAACAAAGGGATTCCCAGGACAAAATGTAACAATTGGATTTGAACTCTTCCTATCACAAGATAATATTGTGTATTTTGATGCTTTGGAGAGTGTACCTCACAACCTATTCCAAAGCGCTATCCTAGCTAATTTTGGTAAAAATATCCCTAGAAAATAAAAGTTACTAATAAATTTTAAATTTACGCTGTATTTTAGAGGTTGTTGCTTACTCAAAAGGGGAGATGGAAGTGAAACTGTTGATGTTGTGACCTTGACCCAATAAAATTCAAAAAGAGATGAATGTGCAATTTTAAATTTAATGAACTCTAGTTACTGTAGGGAGAAGGTATTTCTTTCGAAGTACAACAACCTACAAATTGCGATTTCTTAATTCCGAATGAACACAATTCCAAACAATCATGAACTAAAAATTTTCCAATTTCTCTTCTTTACAAATATTTCGAATATAAAAAATTTCGTATAATGGATTACCTAAAAATAATAAATGAATTCAATTCTTCCTTTCCAAGACAAAATCAAATATGTGATAACGGAAGGAAAACATAATCCAGGAAAATCAAGACATTCTCAACACAATTCCCAAATCAAATTCGTAATGTAGACAAAAATGAAAAAGACAAGAAAAACTCTTGACATAAGAAACAAAAAAGTGTTTCTTAATCAACAACCAATCTGACAAACAAAATGAATCCAAAACTTAGAACAAACCAAAGACCCTTTGTCAACAAGCACTCAGATCAGGATCTGAGATTATATCCTTGTAATAATGAGAAAAGGTAAAAAACTTGCAAAATGCAAAGAAAGACTTTAAATCACTGAAAATCAATCACAAGCAAGCTTTAAACTCAGTAATCAATCAATCATGGGCATAGGAAGTTCACCCCAGGCTACTAAGGAAAATCTGGGTGGTAAAAGACAAGATGACTCACTCCATCAAAATCTACAGGAGTCGTCGCAGGCTAGGTATGGGACATAGTGCGACGTCTCAGGGTCATTGTAGGCTACTGGCAGAGCACAATGCGACATCGTTGCACTGGATTGTCTAAGTAGAGAGCGACATATCAAGTTCATTGCAGGTTGACAATGAGGTACAATGCGATGATATCTGCAAATTTGAAAATTTTGGAAGAAAGACAAAAAATCCAAAGGAACTTCTAAACCCACGGAGTCTAAATGAATCACCCATAGACTGAGAGAATGAAATTTATCAGAAGAAGGAAATTTAAATGAAAATGGAAATAAAAAAATCAAAAGGAGGTCATATCCCCAGTATCGTCACCAATTTTGTTATGGGAATTATCAGTAAATGCGGACATAAACAGATCTCCCTAGATCCACCTAGATCTAGAACAAAATATAACAGAACATGACGCTTTCCCTAAGCTCTAATCATTGCGTTTACTATTTAAAAAGAGATGGGAAACATATTGTTTAAATATTGCTTCCTCTTTCTGTTGTCATCCTAGCTCCACTCCAGTTCTCTTGTGATATTGGATCTGCAAGGGAACACAAGCCAACCAAAGTGAAAGAAATAATATACTCAACGAGAACCTATGTATGTGATCAAGGAATCATACAATAAAACGAGATGAGTTTTATGAGAAAGAAACATATCACTGCATTATATAATAATGAAAGTGGAGATTACAACCAAAGCCTTGATGTTGCAAGGTCCCCTTCCTATGACCCTTTGCTCCAACACACGCACTTACTCCAATCTTGAATGAAGAAGATCCACAATGACTTGATGAACTGAAATGAGGCTCTCAAGAATGACCCAATCCAAAACTCTCCATGCAATCTTTAGCCTACTCAAACTTCATTAACCTTAGCCCTTTCCATGAGAAGTCCTTCCTTTTATAAGGGAGAGAGAGATGGTTGAAGAGATTACGATGATCCCACCAAATTAGAGAAGTGAGTAGGATCCCAACCATATGGACGACACCTCATCTTCTAGAAGAACCCCTTCTAGAACTTTCATGAAACTTGACCTTTTCTTAGCCTTTTGACATCATCGCACCCAAGTTGTAGAGAAGCATGTGGAGACATCGCAAACCAGTTTTAGGATAGAGTGTAACGATCAGGAATCATCGCACCTTGCTTATGGTGCAGCCTACGACGACCTTCCTTAATAGGGTTTTTCAGAAGAGAAAGCCAGTCACTCTCCTCATGAAGAAAGGCTCTTTTTGGGAGCATGAACACATGTTGTCAATGGATCACTAAGATGACCAAAATAATGTGTAACATTGTTGTAATTTAGTCTTACCTCGTAGAGGACACTGATTTTCAAAGTGGAAAGTATTGTGACAAATATAACAGGAATAGTTTTTACTAGGGGTCTATCTTTTCTTGAAAAATGTTTTCATAGGTCTTTTATCATGTTTAGAGAATTTTTTTGGTTTCTTAAACATGTACCCTGGTTTGTATGGTCTATATGATTTGTCTTTACATTCTTTGTAATTTTGAATGTGCCCCACATCATTTCTTCTTTTGTTTATATCTACCACAACCAAAATGGAAAGTTTCAACAAATATATCACAGATAGAACCATCAAAACCTAGTTGTTTCTTTTCAAACTTTGCAGTTTTTCTATGCATGCATTCTTTCTGCAAAGCAGTCATTATTTGTCCATGCATACCTGTAAGAGAAAGTTCTTCTATGTCAATTTGTTTTTCTTCCATTCTTTCTCTAACTAGGTCAGGGATCCTACCAGGAATTGCAGACATATATTTTCTAATACAGGCGGGGTTACCAGGGTCACATGATTTATACAATAGATCTTGCATAGTACAATAAATTTTTTGGAGATCTTCGATATTACACAATCTTTGGTTCATAAACAAGTCTGAATATAGATGTGTATCAACCTTATCTTTCCCATAAAATTCATGTACTACCCCTTTTACTAGTTCATATTAAGGTTGCTCATATTCCATGATGTGTAGTTTATCCGTTGGATTCATCCTTTGCCACCATAGTTCTAAGTTACTTGTAAATCCCCAAGTAATTCTTAAGGATAAATCTCCCCATGTAATTTTTTTTTTAATGTAACCTTTTGTGTTTTATACCAAGAATATCATCTCTAAATGACTATCACAATTTCATTTTTAGATTTTCAATTCAGATTAGTTATTAGTGCTAGGTCTATATTTTCATGACTGAAATTAGAGTGTTCATCATTATTTGTTCGATCAAATGGAATTTTTTTGTTTGTTCCATATTCAACATTGCGCCATTTTTCCCAAGCAGTTTGGAAAGTTTGATTACCATGTTCATCAATAATTTTTGGCATATTGTAATATCGCCAAGAACAAGCCCCAGTTGTATTTATAAATTGTAATCATGTTTTCTAGGCTAGTGAGTTGAGTGTTGATAAGTTGGTGGGATTATGTGTTTATTAGGCTGGAGAGCCTAGGTGTTAAAGGCCAGGAGCCTATTTTTGTATATGTAATTATGCAGATCATTAATAAAGATTAAACATCATTGCATGCAGACCGACCACGAAGAAAGAGTGATGGGGGACTAAGCTTCCACTAGGTTGGGTAAGGGAGAGGGGGTTGAGAGGTTAGGAAAGAAGGGATCTAAGCTAGGGAGCTTAACCCAAAAAGGAATATTATAATATATTCCTAAAAGAATGAAAGTATTAAAGTGGGGGAAAATTAAACCCAGTTATCCTAAGTTTCTAGGAAGGGGAACGAATGAAAAATGGAGTGCATGCAACTCCAGGAAGACAAGTGTCGACCTAGGTGCATGCAGTTAAAAGATGAAGCATCAACTTGTTTAGGGGGTTCACCTCCCATTCTGTCCATCCTTGCCTGACTCGTAGGATCTCCATCATCAACCTCTGCACCCTCATGCATCTCTGGAACCAGGAAACCATGAAAGCCGACCTGTGTTGTTTTTACTATGAATCCTGACACATGTTGCATATTACCTGAGTTGTGTTGTGTCTTAGTGTGTATTATTTCCATTTTTGGATGTCCATGCCCAATTTTTCATGTTGCTTTTGTCACCTGTGAGTTAACCAAATGTTGTTGATGTTGCTATTATCCTTACCTTGTGGGAATTGAGTTGAAACTGAATAAAGAAGTAGGTTGTCAGGCCAGTGGTTGAAGAGGCAGGTTGTTAGGCCTGTGAGCAGCTCTCTCCAGGTGAGAGAGTTTGATGGAAAGTGGTTTTCTCCTAGAGAGAGTCCAACACCAACTACGGAACTCTGAGAATTCCTAATCTGGCTTGTTGTCGAGACTCTGAGAGGGGAAGTGGAGTAGCCGATGGACTGTGGAACAATGAAGGTGCATATTCCTGGGGTGGAATAGGCATGTGGGGAATGAGAGTCCGTGAGTAGTGGGTGTAAGAAGGCTCCTGGAGAGAATCCTTCTAGTTTCACTGTGAAGATTCCTGTAACCCCAGCCTAGTCTAGGATTCCCTTTCCCTGGGTGGAGTTTAGTCCCAGCTCAGGGGTGACCCATTGTTGAGCGTGATGAGCAGCGTGGTCTTTGGCTAGGATGTTCGTGGAAGGTATACACGTAGTTGGTGGATTTACTCCAACTAAAATATAAGTATCATTTATGTGCCTAATTATGTATACTATGCATGTTTGTGCTACTGGTAAATGTATCATGTGTTATGTTGCATGTGGATTTATTGTTAATATTGTTTGAATCTGAATGGTAACAATAAATATTTGTTATGTGTTTTATTTCGATTAAAATTCATGTTATATGTGTGTGTGTGTGTGTGTGTGTGTGTATGTGTGAATGTTTTGCGTAGTAGCGTTACTCGGCCTGTGGATGGTCGAGGACATTACAATTTGGTATCAGAGTGGGAAAAAGGAAAGGTTAAGGGTGTTTTGGTAGCGTTATCTGGTCCTTGGAGGGACAGGGACGTGACACATATCTTCTTGGTTAGCTCCAAAAGTTTCAAGTTGTTCCTTTTTTACAACTTTTTTTTCTATTAATTTTTTAGATAACTGATTTTTCATCATTTGGAGCTTTTCCTCTGCCAATTTGACAACATTTTCTATCCTTGGGATTTTAGACTCAGGACTATCAATTCCTTTTAATAAGAGGTTTTTTATTCCTGGATATGGTTCAAGATCAAAGAAACTAAAGCTTTGTTGGTTAACTTTACCTAAGGACATAGGAGGTGAAGAAGATATTTCTTCTTCTTTTCTTAAGCTGGTTTTTAAGTCAGTTATGACATCCATGGTTATATCCAGCTTTTGGATGATTTATTTTAGATCCTAAGATTAAGTAGTGGAATTGTGTTCTAGATTCTCTAAGTCTATATGGATTCTTGCCATATGGTTTTTTGTCTACAAATTTTCTTGTGCCATATCATCTATGTTTTGTGCTATACAGATCAATTGGTAGTTAGAATAATTTTTCATTCTAATTGTTGGAACACGCATAATTTTGAATTTTGAGCTTTATATTTTTCACCTCTTAGAAATAAAATTTTACCCAAAAAAAGAAAAAACTTAGAGAGTTGCCTTTTAATTTTTCAAATTTATTGGTTGTTCTGTAGCAATAAGGTGCTTACAATATATGTTGTTGATGAGTTTCCTTAATTTGATCGAATGATCCTAATGATCTCTGAAGTTTTGGAGCTGCCTAAGTTTTAAAGACTAAGTCTCTAACAGTTGCTTCGGAGCTCCGCGCTTCAGATGTTCCAACAAACCCAAACAAATAAAACTCTAAAACCCAAAGATAACCGCTCATGAATTTTCCTAAAGAACTCATGAACACGAGTTGTAAGAAACATGTCCTTTAAAAATCTTTCCTTGAGTCGACACGTGGCACTCATTTTTGACATTTACATCGGATAATTCATATGTTTTCGAGTGACACGTGGCACCTCTCTTTTCTTGACACGTCATACAGAATGATGTCATCTCTGCCATGTCACTCCGGGAGATGGCCCTTTGGGAGTTTTAACAAAGATTGAGTTCACAAACCACCGAAGTATCAAAGTGTCATAGTAAAGTGATTACAAAAAAGTAAAAAGGGTTTTCAAGGAATTAATAAAACAGTTAGCGGCTTTAGTGAGTCATGATTAAGAATTAATTAATTACTTCACAGTTTCGGATTTTGGAAAGTTTCCCTTGTGTTATATTCAAAACCTCTGAAGTTTTAACTTATAAAATACTTAAAGTTAAACATGATTAATTAAGACTTAAGAGTGATTACTCAGAAATTAATTACTTCACAGTTTCAGATTTCGGGAAATTTCTCTTGTGCTATATTCAAAACCTTTGAAGTCCGAACTTTAGAAACACTTGAAATTAATACAACGTTTTAAACATGATTAATTAAGATTTAAAAGTGATTACTCAGAGATCAACTCCTCCGCGAATTCAGACTTCGGGAGATTTCCACCCTGTCACATTCAAAACTCCCGAATGTGAACCATCAAAGTATTAATGACATTTATGATTGATTAAGAATAATGATTTCAAATAAGGATTATGAATCACCAGGTAATGAATTCCATTAAGGTTAATAAATTCTTTGCCAGTAAGGCTATACGAAGATCAATAATATTTTTTGAATAAAAGCACTTCAAATTTCAAAGTCATTTTTACCATTTGCAATTAACAGTTTTTATCTAGTGTATAACTCACAGACTTCTCCTATAATAGGTAAGATAATTTTGTTTCCTTGAGGTTTATGGCACCATGAAAAATTGCAAAGAAGCTTGATGCATCGAGTGATGATTCAAATGCGAACGGATATGTTCTATCATACACAACTCCGCGAGTTGTGGATGCCATTAAAAATTGGACGCAGGTTTTCGATGTCTTAGAGGATGAGATCATCAACTGTCAAGACGACTCTGTCGAAGAAGACAATGACTCTTATACAACTAAGCTTAGACATGTAGCACATTCGTAGATTCATAATATAGTTGCACGACCAAGAATCATACCTTATAATGATATGATAAATTGGGCCTTGGAACATGTAGACATCCAGACTAGGAGCATCATCAACCACCAGCAGGTCGTCGTCAGCTCTTTTTGACCAGAACACCTACAAGTAATGTACAATATTTCCCCTACTCCTAAATACACTTACAATGCCACATTTGTTTTAGAGTTTGAGAAAAAGGAATGCACCCAATATGCCAAAAATGGCCATGATATAATCAAGACCTGGTGGGGACATCCAGAAAATTTCAGGGCCAATGCTCATGGTATGTACGCCACGACGTCTTTGGACGATCATATGTTGTATGTAGCCATGATGCTCTGTCACCTGTTCGGGAAGAAGAACCCTGCACATTTCTCGGTTGAATGGGTAGCCATCATGAATGAAGTAGTCGAGGGTTACACCTTCAATTGGGCAAAAATGCTATCTGATAATTCGGCCAAGGAAATCGATGAGTATAAATCAACAAAATCAAAAGGGCAGATTTCCCCTTTTTACATATCGAAATATGTTATGGACACCATTTGTTTCATGACCCCTTTTCCCCTGATGAACTGGAGTTGGACCCCGGCCAATTCTGAGCCAATTCATTTTTATCACTCCAAATTATGGGAGGAGAACACCAAAGATTTATTTTACGAAAGATGCCACAACGTAGTGGTACCGGTTCACATAGCTATTTATGGTCACCCACTGCCCTAGATTTCATAAAGGATTATCGAGAACATGGGAAAGCTTGCAGACTGATTCATTGAGGATAATTTATCCTATATCAGAGTATTTGGTTGTTCGATTCCTCCTCATGCCCTCCCACAGTTTTTACCCAACAAGCTGGTGTGCAAAGAAGTGGCATTCCAGACAGTACCATGAGTTATCAACAAAGAGTTGAAAGCATCTCATAAAACGTTTTGGTCAATTTTCCCCATTCAAGTTGGCATGTTTACATTATTAGATTTCGGTCACTCTAAAGTCAAGGCCGCAGCCCTAGAGGATGTCAAATTGGCTGGTATAGAATTCAAGAAACATTATCCACATAAGATAGTGGAAAATCATTTGGCTCAGTTTAACATGAAGCGATACATCCATGAGAATTCTCCCTATGAAGAAATGTTCAGAGAAGTTAGATCTTATAAGGAAGTCTGAAGCAAATTCCAGACTCTGCCCCCTGACCAACAAGTTGGTTTCCTCAGCATTCAGAAACACAAGAAAAACAATTTAGCAAATATACTACAATGAGAGTCAATAACCACACCTCCTTCATAGGAAGCTGGGCCTATAGGATCTGAGCCAAGTTCCTCCACTAAGCACAAAGTTGAGGAAGTCTAAAAAATCCCAGAGGTATTATTTCACAAGATAAGAGCGTCACTATCAATACTGAATGATCCACAAGTGTTAGCTTGGTTCGAAGCCTTCATGAACCCGGGACAAATTGTCCCTCATTCAACACCAACAAATTCTGCTAGCACCCTAAATACAAAAGGAAAACAACATTCCAAGGAAATTGCTTCTCCCATTATATCATTAACCCTTTTACAGACAAGCTTTGGAAATCCTAGTTTCGAACTCACTTTTTTAGGTGATCTTACCCTTATATTGCCTGAAGAGATGCCTCCCTCAGATTTGTTTTTTAGCAATAAACGAAAGGCTATCGTGAAAAGAGAATCTCACCAAGAGGATGGAGTTATCACTAAAAGGAAAAGACTGGTGTATGATAAGAAAGACCATGATGTTCCAGAGTTTGCAAAAGAAGTTGCAGGTTTGTTAGGGGATTTTTCCACTGCCAATCAATGATAAGTGGAGAACAATTGTGACATAAATGCCTCTTGATAGAAAAATTGAAAAATGAGATATATAATACAGAGTAGACTGTCATAAGCAGGATGAACCAGGACTTTGATAAAATCAGGGCTAGCCATCAGCAACAAATTAAGCAGTTACATGATAAACTTGACCCTCTCTACTAGAGTTTACAGACCAACCAAGGTCTAGTCACTCAGTATGACAAGTTGATAGAGAAGTTGCAGGCTAGATTGAACCTAATAGAGAACAAAATGATAGACATTTCGACCTTCAAAACTCAAGCATCAGAAATAAATGAGAGGCCGAAAGTTTCCCAACAAGAACTCTATCAGAAAGTAGATGTTATTCATAAATGTTATCAGGTAGTAGAAATTTCCCTAAAATATATCTTTGTCAAGGAAAAAGAGGCTTGCTCAGCCCGGTCTAAGTTTCAAGAAGTTCTCATATGGATGCAGAGAGATAATGCCCCTAGTTTTCCTCTTCTCTCTCATTCTGAACAAGTAAGAGGCGAAATGGCCCTAAAACCTTGGGAAACAAATCTGGAAGAAGGAAAGAAACTTTCCATAGATGTAAAAGAGTCTTGTCTAGAGGCATTGTCTTCATTAAATAAAAAGTTGATTGAGTTGGAAGGGAATAATATCTCAGAGGTCTTGGGGTAGATTGAGATAGAAATGAACCAACAAAGCTCCATAAAGAACAAAGAAGCTACTCAGGAAGCCATCCAAGAGATGATCTAGATTGATCTACTTAAAATCAATGAATGGTTGGTTAGTCCAAGTTCACAGTTTTAGGCCATAGTACAAGAAGTGAACAAGATCCAAGAGAATCTTCCCCAAATACAAAAGAAGATGTTTTCCTTCGAATTAAATGAAAGGTTTGAGCCTTCAAGGTTCATGGTAGCATTGATGGAAAGATGAACCCAATGCATCGAACAAGGAAAAACAAGTGTAGCTTGGAGAAAATGATAAATCAGGCACAACATCCACCTTCTCCAACCACTCTACCTTTCACACTCCAACAATCACTTACCCTGTCTATCCCTACCACCCGCATTCTTGCATCCACTCATCCCACCTCCCCATTAGACACTTGTTCCCCCATCATTATTTTCGTGAACATCTACTCTTCCCTGTAACCATTATCCATCCCTTAATGAGCCAACACTGAGCTATTCATCTAATTATTCCCCCCATGACTTCAACTACAATTCCTTGCCCCATTGAACACACTTGAAGGGACAAATGGCAATGAGATCAAATGGCAAAGACAGTAAGTCGAATTATTGGGGTGGCCATAATGACATGTGTACCCATATCAAAGATCAAAATAAAGAAAGAGCATCTACCAACAGACAAAGAGACAGAGGAAACGCCAACAAAACTCAACAATATTTGCATGATGTTGTTTTATTCAAATGTTTTGGTCAAATATTGTGGGAAGTCCAACGGTTATCAATTGTGACAAATTTTGTATACATACATAGATTGTAGTTCTATACGAGGCTTCTTCTTGCCGAATGTAATAGAGAAACTCTTTTTTGAGTCTTAATCCAAGTGCAAGTAGATATTCAAAGTTTCGTTCAATTTGAGTTATGTGTTCCCTCTATGTTTCCATTTCTCTGAATTTCTTTCTGTAATTCTTGAAGAGTGATTGATTGCAATTTAGTACTACATCTACTATGATCATATTTTACCAGGAGTTCATTTAGTAAACAACTTTTCCTCTATTATTACTGTGAGTAAAACAAGACCTGTGATCTGTGTGAATTACTGTATTTTTATATCCTGTTGAAGGGTGCATCTTCTACTTTTCTTCTACTACAAACAAGATGAGACTTATCTGTAATTGATACCTGACTTTGTTTTAACAATTTTTAAATCTTTCTACATCATTTGACATTATAACTATGACTCAGATAACAAGATACAACCTTTGTACTATCTTATTATTAATTTCATTTAAAGATTGTTTCTCAGAAACTGAAGGTAGAAAAAAGCACTCATAAAAACATTTCATTTAGAACCTTTGATCCCTAACATTATTATTTGAGCCTTAAATTAATCTCAGGAACAACATTAACTATGTCTTGGAATTTTTCATCATTGGCCTTTCTATATTATAGGAAATCCATATCTGCAACTAAACTTCTGTCTTTGAATTTGGGAGTAAATTTTCTTGGGCCAAGTGATCTTTCAGGGACAAGACTAGTCTTACTAGATAACTCCTTTTCTCTTCGTAAATCGTATCTAATCATTTTGATTTCATGAGGAGTAACTATATGAAGAATATCTGGACAATATGAATGTTGTCCTAAATGTTCTTGTTGGGAAGAAGAGACGAAAGGAGATGCAGTGGATTGAGTATTCCTATATTTTTCAAAAGATCCTAAATAATATGTAGATCTTGAAGGAGCAAAGGAAGTAGCTTCACAGAACTTGCAAGATGGGCGTCTTCTTTTGTGCTAGATATGTTCATCTAACTCTATAAATGTAGGTCTAGAAGAAGTACTATGACTGGATCGAATTAGATTTTTAGCAAACCTTGAAGTGTTACTTTTGACACTCTGTGATCTTCCTAGTCTTAAAACAGGGCCTTTATCAAATTGACATATGGTTAACTAATGTGGCTCTGTAGGAGAAACATATTTTTCTTGTAAACTGATATACTTTGCATTCCATTCTTCTGGGATACTTAGTTCTATGAATCCCAATGTTATTGGGGTAACATTTCCTAGGCCTATTACTATGCCTTCATGTGTAGCTTGGGTTAAAATGTTTGGATTCAAAGCAGGTTGAAACAGAAAGAATACATATAATAGTGTGTAACTATGCAATATCAGATCGAGGAGACATATCAAAGCCAAAAAATTGAATATAGGCTTGGAGGAAGTCAAGGATATGTGGATCTGTAAGTGAAAATTAGAATCTCGGGAGGACATAAGACCAGACTAGATCATTATGTGATCAGGGGATCAAATTTTGCTCAAAAATTCAAAGTGCTCGGAATCGCTTCAAATCAAATGAGAGCGTAGGCCTCGTCGTTTTGAACCCAACGCAACTTGTTTGGGTTCAAACAGACGTCGGGAACGAGATATATCGCGATCTGTTCGAATCGTCAAACAGGTAAAAAAAGGACGTTGACTGTGCAGTCCGTACAGGCTGATGTGGAAGAGGCCGTATAGGTGATGTGGCATGAAGTATGCTGACAGGGAAGCTAGTGACGTGACAATCATCTATTGGCAGATGTGGTCGAATCGTAATGCGACACGTGGCATTTATTGAACAAATGGTGTGGTGCCACGTAGCCCAGTCATGAGCTGCCATGTGGCACCGTTGTATTGGTTATTGGTTCAAAATTTTATGGAGTCCATGGGATTCGAACCCCAGACCTCCCCACCATGCAAATCTTTGGCAATGGCCACCCTACCAACGTGCCATGCATTGTTTCTTATTAACTATATGTTTTGAAAATTATATAAGTTTGAATTATATGCATGTTGGCGGAGGGTCGGGCTGGGGCTTAGCCCCAGCCCGTGGTTGTATTATTATATCCATATGACCACAGTTCAAAACACACATGAGTTTATGTATTGCAAATGGTTAAGCCTCTGGTCACATAACCCATGACATGTGACCTTGTCACGGAGCGCGCGGGGAAGTTGGGTTTAAGACTTAGCCCTTTTGTATTTGCGCGAGGTCACATGGACCCATGTGCCCATGAGTTTGGTGGTTAGGGGATGGCACACCCATAATAATACTACAGTTTGCACCATTTGTGCGGTTGCATTCGGTGCCAGGTTTCTACACTTTAAACTGCGTGTGGGCTAGCTTGAGCCATGGGAGGTGCAATTTGTAGATGCAGAGACAACAAGCTTGAAGGGGGGACTTCCAGGAAGCCTAACTTCTTCATTTTTTGGCCGAATGAGGTGCCCAAAAAGTCCAGCTAGGGGTTTTTGGATGTTTTGAAGCCATTGGAGCAGTCTATTTGGAAGTTTGAGCATTGTAAAGCACATTTTTTTATCACTTTGAGAAAATAATACAAATGATCCATTGGAAGCTGGACCAGGAGATGTAGCCGAAGAGAGGGGTGAACTCCTTTGTCATTTGTTGTGTTATGTGTTTCCTGTTCATTGTTTATGTTGTTGTTTATATGCATCTTGATTGATTAAATCCTATTAATGATGTGTTGCAAAGTTGATCCATTTGCTTTTAACACATAAATTTTACTTGCAAATATTTTCAGGAATACAAGTCTTCTTCATTTTTAGATCAAGTTGGTATTAGAGCATAGGTTTTTGAAGACTTGATTATTTGCAAGTGTTTTGTTTTCTGATGCTCACAAGGTTGAAACTCACAAGAGGAGAAGGTCAACTTGTGTTGCCAAGTTCTCATCCTTCAAGGAGGAAGCATATACAATCACCGCAAGTTTCAAGGAGGCATTCACCAAGTATGGCTCATGAAGAAAGTCATGAACATGTTCCTGCAGAAGATGAA
>JZKD02S1673213.1:925140-939000 GCA_000966675.3 Picea glauca | reverse complement strand
AGGAAATGTGGAGTATCTTCGAGTTGGTCTTAAAGGAACAAATCCAAGCAAAGCCAAGTGGATTGAGGTTGGAAGAGTGAGGGAACTATACCCTCATATTCAAATAGACTGAAAAATAGTCTTTTGGAGGTCCAAAAGCTTTCCAATGGGGAGGTGTGATTAGGGGATCAAATTTTGCTCAAAAATTCAAAGTGCTCGGAATTTCTTAAAATCGAACGAGAGTGTAGGCCTCGTCGTTTTGAACCCAACACAACTCGTTTGGGTTCAAACAAGCGTCGAGAGCGAGAGATATTGCGATCTGTTCGAATCGTCAAACAGGTAAAAAAAGGACGCTGACTGTGCAGTCTGTACAGGCTGATGTGGCAGAGGTTGTAGAGGTGATGTGGCATGAAGTACACTAACAGGGAAGTTGGTGATGTGGCAATCATCTATTGGCAGATGTGGTCGAATCGTAATGCAACACGTAGCATTTATTGAACAAATGGTGTGGTGCCACGTGGCCCAGTCATGGGCTGCCATGTGGCACCATTGTATTGGTTATTGGTTCAAACTTTTATGGAGTCCATGGGATTTGAACCCTGGACCTCCCCACCGTGCAAATATTTGGCAATGGCCGCCCTACCAGCGCGCCATGCATTGTTTCTTATTAACTATATGTTTTGAAAATTATATAAGTTTGAATTATATGCATGTCGACGGAGGGTCGGGTCGAGGCTTAGCCCCAGCCCGTGGTTGTATTATTATATCCATATGATCACAGTTCAAAACGCGTGTGGGTTTACGTATTGCAAATGGTTAAGCCTCCGGTCACATAACCCATGACATGTGACCTTGCCACAGAGCGCGCGGGGAAGTTGGGCTTAAGACTTAGCCCTTTTGTAATTGTGCAAGGTCACATGGACCCATGTGCCCACGAGTTTGGCGATTAGGGGCTGGTGCGCCCATAACCATCCTACAGTTCGCACCATTTGTGTGGTTGCATTCGGTGCCAAGTTTCTACGCTTTAAATTGCGTGTGGGCTAGGTGAGCCATGGGAGGTGCAATTTGTAGATGCAGAGACAACAAGCTTGAAGGGGGGACTTCCAGGAAGCCTAACTTCTTCATTTTTTTGGCCGAATGAGGTGCCAAAAAAATCCAGCTAAGGGTTTTTGGACGTTCTGAAGCCATTGGAGTAGTCTATTTGGAAGTTTGAGCATTGTAAAGCACATTTTTGAGCACTTTGAGCAAATAATACAAATGATCCATTAGAAGATGGACCAGGAGATGTAGCCTAAGAGAGGGCTGAACTCCTTTATCATTTGTTGTGTTATGTGTTTTCTATTCATTGTTTATGCTGCTGTTTATATGCATCTTGAATGAGTAAATCCTATTAATGATGTGTTGCAAAGTCGATCCATTTTCTTTTAACACATAAATTTTACTTGCAAATATTTTCAAGAATACAAGTCTTCTTCATTTTTAGATCATTATGCAAAGGGGCTTGAAAACCACTTATTAAGGCATTTTGAAAGTTGGAGTGTCTAGAGTCGACAACACAACATAATGAAGACACATTTAGTCTCAGTCTGACCAATGGATTAATACCGAACTTGATAAGTCCTAGGTGTACATATTGAAATCCTTGTTATAGAGCCCATTCAATATCTTCTTGATGGAGAAGATCTATTGATAGACTGGTTCAGATAAACAGATAACAACATTTGTAGAAACATAATGAACAAGTGTAGATGCTCTGAATTTGAACATTGGCACATCATAAATTTTGTCAAGATTGATCTCAGGAAGAGACCAGTTAAGATTGGGTTCAAATTCCTGAGCTATCACTCTTGTATTTTATAATGGATCGGACTTATTTGAACTGATTAAACTTCTAAAACAGGAATATTTCTTCTTTTGAACATCTTTTGATAAATTGAATGATTGATTTGATACAGACCCATAATGTTCCATTTCTATTCTACTACAAACTTCAACTAAATACTGCGCAACTAGGTACGATAACAAATAACAGAAGGAATATTGAATGGAACATAGATAAAAAGTCTTAACCAACACCACATGCCTACTTGGCTTATACGACTGAAATCTACTTCAGAGACTCTATTCAACAACAGTCTCCACTCCCACATCTTTTGTCTAATTACCACGTCTCGACTGCTATTCTTATTGAATATATGGCTCGAATATTAACACATAATGGACGAAAAAGGAAACTGGTATTTTATTCATCAAAAGAGATTTACATATGAAAAAAACTCAGATAGCACTAGATCCTAAATCCAAACACTCTGACCAATGTTGTTCTTAGTAGCCTAATAACATGTGAACCATAGGCCGATGGTAACCACTGATGGGAGATAAGGTCTTATCTAGGAAACTTAAGGACAACACAAATTGGATCTGATACCAATTATGGGAAACATATCACCCAAGTGGGGGGGCAAGTGGGCCCATGTAGTTCCAAACATGAAAAGTGTCAAGTTGGGAACATGCACATATAATTGGGAAATTTAGTTCCATTTTTTCCATTCATTCACTCATTATGCCATTTATTCTCTCCTACCATATGTACTCTATTGCTGCCATCACCTATACTAGCACAATGGAAAGCCTTGGAATTGTGGGAAAACAATAACCTAGGAATTGTATTGAAGAGGTGGGTTGTTAGGTCCATGAGTTATTGAAGAAGCGGGTTGTCTGACCCATGAGTTATTGAAGAAGTGATTTGTTAGGCTTGTGAGCATTCTCTCCGAGTGAGAGAATTGTTGGGAATTGTTTTCCCAAGGTGTCAAGCTCTAGCTACAGGGCTCTGATACTTCTTGTTTGGCCTATTTTTGAAGCCCCAGAAGGGAAGTGGGGCAGTCGAAGGACTGTTGAGAAGATAAGGGGCACACTTCCTAGGGTGAGACATGAATGTGGGGAATGAGGGACTATAGGTTGTCTTCTAGAGTTGGCATCTGAGTCTGAGCATTTCTGTTGTTGAGAGACCCTAGTCTGGATTAAGATTCCTTTACCCAGGTGGAGTTTTAGCCCCATCTCGAGGGTGACCTACTGCTGAGTTTATGAGCAACAGAGTTTATGGCTGGGAGGAAAGTCTGAGGTCTACACATAGTTGGTGTTCTATTTACAAAAGATAAGTGTCTATTCATGTGTTTGTTTAAAATACTATGTAATTATTCATGTGTTTTCTTTATGGGTTTTCCTCTATAATACTGTATACATATATTTGTTATTATTCTCCATAGTTATGTGCATATGAATATCATTTTCACGAATTAAATTGGTATTAGAGTTTGGAATTTTTATGTGGAATAGCCCAACTCAAGGCCGGGGATGCTACAACATTCAACCATATCATTTTACCATTGAAAATTTTCCTCTTCCTCTCCGGATAACATCATAGGTGGTTGCATTCTCAATGGGCAGTTTCCACATCTCGATTTCACCAAACTCTTTCATGGGCAGTTTCCTTTAACACTGACAATACTCATATGGGTCTCTCTCAGCATTTTTCTATTTATAATCTTGATCCTGGGCATTCAATGTGTAAACGCTTTAATCACTTGTGTCCTTTCCATCGACACTCCTCACTTGGTTTTCCCTTCTGTGCCTTGGGTCAACCAATTTTTATTTCTTTGTGCATGGGAATTTATCCCAAATGTACCAAGGAGAATAGTTTGAATGTCTTTATAGTTTCAGGTGCTAAGGGTTTTACTTGAAGTGCTTTGGGTGATGTGTAGTAGCATTTGGTGTTGACTTGGAATTCAAATTTCAATTCGGAGTTTTTAATAGTACTAAATCCTCTAATTTTTGGATAATTTTTTTAATAAAATATCCAAAGAGGCCAGTTTAAAAAAAAAAAATAGATAATAGCAAAGGATATCAAATTTTTACCTGGATAGAGTGTCACCTTTGATTACTTAGAAAATATTCCAAGTCAGAAATGATCAGAAGCTCAGGAGAAAGGGCGACCGTAAGCGTTAAGGCAAAAGATCAACAGTCGACAAAGGATTTCAGGAACTCGACAATCGGGAGTCCGAAGCATGGAGGGAGATGTTTTCCAAATTTGCAAAGTCGTGAAACGTGAGAGAGAATATGGACCATTGGAGCACAAGGAGATCTAGATTGTCAATCTAGCCCCATTGATATGTT
This sequence comes from Picea glauca, assembly GCA_000966675.3. Lineage (NCBI taxonomy): Eukaryota > Viridiplantae > Streptophyta > Pinopsida > Pinales > Pinaceae > Picea > Picea glauca. The sequence continues at coordinate 934,848 of JZKD02S1673213.1, read as the reverse complement.
GCGAGAAGATTTCGGGAAATCAACAATCAGGAGTCCGAAGCATAGAGGGAGTGTTTCGTTTCCAAAGTCGCGAAACACAAGAAAGAATATGGACCGTTGGAGCATGAGGAGATCAGAACCATTGATCTGGTCCCGAAGGAATCGCAAGCTTGGGTATTGGAAGAAGGGGAACATTCAGTCCTTCGTTATCTCGAAACGCGAAGACCCGAAATCAGGAGAAGCGAAGGGTCACAAAATGCGAACTCACACTTTGACTGCAACCATCGGATCACGGAAGGTTGTGGACCCTCGATCTGATGCAAGTTCGAGGGTTCAGGTTTTGGAAGAGAAAAGCAAATTCACAAAGAAGATCTCAGCCATTGGCTAAGGGCCTTCGAGGACCGTTGATCTAATTCGAAGGTTTCGAGGATTCAGAATTCCAAAAATTCATGAAGAGCAATGTAATTTTGTAGCCAACAACTCTACCTTTTGCAACCAATTGCAATCATTTATGTACTCGCAGATAGGCTGTAGGTTTTTGTAAGCTTGCAGTTGGCAATAATATAAGGATCTACTTTTATTTACAAAAAAAAAAAAGGACATCAAATGTTTTTTTTAAACAAAATAGATAATAGCAAAGGATATCAAAAAACATTATAATAAAATAATTTTAAATGAAATAATTTTAAAATAATAATAAAATAATAATCTTTATATTTAGATTTGGGTAAATAGAGCGAGAACCAAGATTTTCATATTTCCTCAAATGAAATCAAAGGAGAGGTAGACTGTGTTTGATTGGAAGAACAAAAATATATATCCAGACTTCATTGAATGAAAGTATAATGCTAAGGGAAACTCAACGAAGTTTGTGGAAGAATAGTGAAGTTAGCATATGATGTGTGCTTGGCTTTTGGTGAAGATCAAGACAAAGGAGAGTTTAGGTTTTTCAAATGAACTCAAAGGAAATACAAACTAGAACCAACTTATTGATGATCATGAACATCATGGATACATAGTGATATTAATCAAATTGGAGTTTAAAAAGATGGGAAACTTAGAAAACATTAATGTAATGGATAACAGACTAGAAAAATAGGCAAAGAGATTGAAAACTTTGATGAAATCACATTTACAATTTCGCTACCAAAACTGTTGCCTTTTTGCAGCAAACAAACTTTGTCTTCATAATAACAAGGAAATCATTGATAAATGTAGATCACTCTGATAGGAGGCTAGGCAAGCCTTGCACAATTTGACTGAAGTTCAAAAAATTTTGATAGGTATATTTTGGTGCTAACAACAACTATACATTTGTCTTTTCAAAAATGGGTAAGACACAACATATAGGATATAATCCTCAAGGTATTTCAAAATATCTCTTTTTTTTTCAACCATTAAATGGCTTGTTGCATTCTCAACTATTTGAATTATCATTACATAGCTCATATGGGACAAGGCTTGTGGAATTAAAGTTGTTATAACATGAATGAGGTGAAAATAAGGATTGGAAACACAAAATTTGGAACCAAAGAATGCATAACCCAAGCAATCCCAAGTCCATGTGAGCCATAATGCTATTGTTTCATGCATTTATACATAACATAAGAATTTTAAAAGACAATGTAATTAGGTGAATGATATTAGAGGTCATCCCATAAGGGTTGGGGAAACTCAAAATAACATGAATATGTTGAAATGCTCATGCCTAAAGCAAGCACCAAGGACCATTTATGCCAAGTGTAACATTAGTATAAATGAGAGCAAGTGGAGGTAATGGGTTTGAAACCTTAGAGCCTGACACAAATGAAACTCAAGTCAAATCATGGAGTTGTAAAATCTTAGGTACAACTAATAGAAAAGAGGCCCATGACCATAAAACAAGATGATATATTTGCAAAGGTCAAGATATCCATATAATTGTGAGGTTGAATTACCATCAAAACAAAAATAAGAAATGAGAGTTAGAGTGGGTTATTTGTTTACAGGGAGCCTAGAAAAACTCAAGTAAGCATATGGGGCTTATCAAAACATTAAGTATGTTGAAGTCAAGCCATATTGTGGCCAAAAAAAATTAATTTGTATAATGTAAAAATTTGAACAAATTATAGGTCAAAGCCAATTTGATTTAGGAATTGCTATCATATCCAGACTTGTAATTTTGGTTGCAATTTGATTTTAGAGGAACATAATTAAATTAATGGCTCCAAAATATGGTATACAGGGCTAGCCAAACAATTAAATGCATGAAATTTTTAAACCCTTGACCTAATATATTGGCCATGTTGATGTCATGGATTCAAATACTAAAATAAAACCCTACACAAAGTCAAATGCAGAGGTACTCACCATTCTTGGTCCCCTAAGAATCATATCTATATCCTTTCCTTTGAGGTATATATCCTTGCCCTCACAATCTATCTCCATTCCCTCGGTCTCTATATCCTTTCCCTTGATCTATATCTCCTTTCCCTTGGTCTCTATCTCCTTGTCGTCACAGTCTATGTCCTTTCCCTTAGTCTCTATCTACTTTCCCTTGATCTGTATCTCCTTGTCATTGCAGTATATCTCCTTTCCCTTGAGGTCTATCTCCTTTCCATCGCAATATATCTCCTTTCCCTTGGTTTCATGCACAGTGATATCCTTATCTTCGCAGTATATCTCCTTTCCCTCAGTTTCATGTGCAATGATCTCCTTGCCCTTGGTCTCACACACAATGATATCAGTTAGTTTTGTTATTTTTGTTTTTTGTTTTAATTTGGGAATTATGTTATATATATATTATATAAACATAGTATATTACATATTATATAATTAAATATTATATTATATGATGATGATAATGATGATGACGACGACGACGACGATGATGCATAATGGGTTAATGTCATAGTTAATGTGTTTATAATCATAGTGGTTATAGGTTATAGTGTTTTTGGTCAAAATGCAATAAGGGAAGATTATGCCATGACTCATAGGGACTATGGGTCATAATGGTTAGGTTGTTAGTGTTCTCGGGGTCAAATTTTATCATGAATTATTTTGTTAGAGTTGGTAAGGGTTAGGGGTCATAATGGTTAGAGATTAAGTTTTTCTAGTGGGTTAGGGTGTTAGGCATCATAGTCCATTCATAATCAAAATGGTTAGGTTTTATAGTGTATTAGGGTGTTAATGTGTTTCAGTTTAAAGTATGTTAGGAGGTAATTGTGTCGAGGGTCATCCTGTGTATATGGTCATAATGGTTAATTTATGATGACAATGACGATGAGGAGGAGGAGGATGACAAGGTTGATTATAATGATGACGATATGATGATGATGATGATGACAACGACAATGATGACAATGACAATGATGACGATGATGATGAGGAGGAGGAGGAGGAGGATGATGGAAATGTTGATTATGATGATGAAGATATGATGATGGTGATGACAATGGCATTGACGATGGTGATGACAATGGCAATGACAATGACAATGATGATGACGATGACAATGATGATGACAATGATGACGATGATGACGATGATGATGTCGATGATGATTATGATGGAAATGAAAATGATGATGATGACGATGAGGAGGAGGAGGAGGACAACAACAACAATGCTGATTATGGTGATGAAAATGACAATGACGATGATGATGATGACGACAATGAAAATGATGACGACGATGATGAGGAGGAGGAGGAGGATGAAAATTTTCATTATGATGATAATCATGAAAATGACAATGATGATGATGATGAGAATGAAAATGATGATGACAATGACGATGATGATGATGGCGACAATGACAATGAAAATGACGATGAAGAGGAGGAGGGTTGATTATGGTGATGACAATGACCATGATGACGATGACGATGACGACTACGAAGACAATGAAAATGATTGATGATGACAATGATGATGATGACAATGATAATGACAATGACGATGATCATGACAATGAAAATGATGATGATGATGACAATATGATGATGTGATGATGATCATGGCAATGGAAATGATGACGATGATGACAATGACGATGATGATGACAATGACGACAATGATAACAATGATGATGATGCCAACGATGACGATGACGATGACGATGACGACAATGAAAATGATGACGATGACGATGATGACGCCGAGGAGGATCATGAAGATGAAAATGTTGATTATGGTGATGACAATGATGACAATGAAGACAATGATGATGATGATAATGATTATGACGACAATGAAAATGATGACGATGATGATGAGGAGGAGGAGGATGAAAATGTTGATTATCATGATTATCATGATAATGGAAATGATGATAATGATGAAAATGATGATGATGATGAAAATGAAAATGATGACGATGACGATGACGATGAAAAATTACAATGATTATGATGATGATGAGGATGAGGATGAGGAGGAGTAAGATGAAGATAATGTTGATTATGGTGATGACAATGAAAAATGACGACAATGATGACGACGATGACGATGACAATGATGATGATGAAAATTATGATGAGGAGGAGGAGGACAATGATGACATTGTTGATTATGGTGATGACAATGATGATGATGATGATGATGATGAAGATGATGATGATATGATGATGATCATGACAATGGAAATGGCGACGATGATGAAAATGATGATGAAGATGACAATGATAATGACAATGACTATGACAATGATGACAACAATGATAATGAAGATGATGACGATGATAAGGAGGACGAGGATGACGACAACAATGTTGATTACGATGATGAAAATGATGACAATGATGATGGTGAAGATCATGATGACCATGTTGATGATGATAATCATGACAATGGAAATGATGATGGTGATGGTGATGATGATGATGATGATGATAATGATGATGATGATGATGACAATGGAAATGATGACGATGACGAAGATGACGATTGTGATGACAACGATCCTAACAATGGCGATGATGAAAATGGTGTTGATGATGATGATGACAATGTCGATGATGATGAAGAAGACAATGATGATGATGATGATGATGATGATGATGATGATGATGATGATGATGATGACCATGTTGTTGTTGATGATGATGATGATGACCATGTTTATGATGATGATGATAATGATGATGACAACTGCGATCATGATGATGATGACGAATGCGATGATGATAATGATGAGGATATTGATGATGATGACAATTATTATGATGATGATGATGACAATGATGATGATGACTGCAATTATGATGATGACGATGATGACAATGTTGATTATGGTGATGACAATGATGACAAGGACAACGACAATGAAGATGATGATGATAATGATGACAAGGACAATGAAAATGAATATGATGATGAAAATGATTATGACGATGGTGATGTCTGCAATTATGATGACGACGACAAAGAAAGTGTTGATTATGGTGATGACAATGATGACAAGTACAATGACAATGGCGTCGATGATGATGATGATGACACCACGACGAAAATCGTGATACTGATGATGATGAAGATGATGAGGAGGATGATGAAAATGTTGATTATGATGATGAAAATCATGAGGACGACAACGATGATTAACCCATATAAATAAATACTTTAACAATAATAAATCATATAAAATATATAATCACAAAAATCATACATTTCATCATTTCTACAATATCATTAATCCCATTCTTCATCATCAAAGTCTACATATGTATCATCTGGTTCATAAGCGACGTTTAAAGGATTGGCCATATCAACATCATTATCAAATTCATTTTCGGTAATATCATTGCCAATATCATCGTCGAGAACATTGTCATCTACATCTGGCTCAACTTATTCGACTTCTTCATCAGACGATACATCTACCTCATGCTCCCTTGCACATTCTTCTTCTTCAATATCATCTTCTTTTGGTACATTATACTTTACAGGCCTTCCTCTTGGATCATATCTGAAAATGTACGACCAACCTGCTTTACCTGGAACCTTTGAATAAAATATTTTCTTAGATTGGCTTGGAAGAACATAAGTTTTTGTACCTGGCTCAAATATCCTTGTATTAACCATGGTAAATCAATTGGCATGCTCAATAACAGTTCTATCTGGATCACGTTAATTCATTTGTAACCTATACCATTTGACCTCGAACATAACTAAATTGAAGGATTTAAATTCACATTCGATTATATCATCCAAATACCCATAGTATCTATTTCCATATATTGTTGGATTCTCATCACTTCTTGAGGAAACATTAGTGAATTGAAAGACTATAGTTATCCCACAATCAAAGGTTTTCTTCTTGTCATCGAAATTTTTGATGCAAAATTTACGACCATTGGACCACATAGCCTTGTGGCGTGTCTGTTACAAGGAAAATCCCTCTATGGCTAAGGGTAAACCACACCAAATGGAACGACACCCAGAAATCAACTCTAATATCAAGTATGTTATATAAATGAAATGCTAACAAGACAAGGATAAAATCCTACCTCGTACGGATGTTCGAAGAAGACCATTGTTGAGCACGCAACCCAAATCTTTATACCGTCAACTTGTCCTCAACAACTAATATACACAAGCATATGGTGATAATATATGATGTTAGAATATAAATTATCACAATCCATTAACATACATGACAAATAAACCCATGGAATAATAATTCAACTATTTGCAAGATAACAATTGGATGAGAAAAGAGTATTTCTATTAAAATAATCAACAGAAGTACATAGGTGACAAACTTCTATAATGACACATATCAGAATCGAGAAACTAAGTCCCTCCAGTTGGGCCTCCACCACTTCAATCCTCCACAAAGGAAAGCTCATATATAGGAGCCGATGAGGTTATCCATCATAAGGAAGGAAGAGCTTGGGGGATAAACACAAGAAGTTCATACTTTCAAGGACAAAGGGATGCAGACTCAATATGAAGTGAAATTTCTCTAGAGTGTCTTTTCTCTCAAAGTTGAATTTTTGAATTCTCTTCAAGGCTTGGATATGGCTCAATTTATAACCTCCAAATGGAACTAAAGGGCCGATTCAGAGCGTTTCCGGTATGTGGAAGGTCAAGGATCACGGATCTCATGACATGGCATGGAAAGTTGACACAATTTTCAATTTTTGGGCACCAAGCCCGAAGTACGCGGGTTGTAATGGAGAAACTTACATATATGCATGTTGTATAACTGATAGGGCACGTATATGTGTAAAAATGTGCATTTTTTTCTCTGGAGTGAAAAAAGGAATGTGTGAGGTCGGAGGACTATCTATGATGGCTGAAATACATTATAATTCCCAGAAGTGGAGTAATGAAGACTCAACTGGAAGTAATAGTTTCTCATGATAAGATTGCAATCCATAATGACTTTGGACACATAGTTTCCAATCTAAATTACACTGCAGATCCACGTGGAAATATATCAAATAGTTGTTCATGGCCATGAATAGAAATACAAAATAGGCATATTCCATTAACTTTCATAGTCCCGAACAAGACATAGTGGAGTCCAATCTCAAAATCAATTGAAGATATATGTATACAATGGAGTACAATTTGATCTCCCATGATCACTGAATTCATATAGGTATTAGTCCAATGAAAGACAACAACATATAAGTAATGTTGCTACTGTAAGATAGAGGTCTTTTACACTATCCGTCGAAGGTGAAAGTTTACATCATGTGAATAGAGGATTTGAGGTCTAACAAAATGAGACTTCATTTGATTACCGATCATTAAGGTATACTATTAAAAAACGCAAGACAACCCACCGATAATGAAAGTAGGTGTCAAGGAACCGAGTACATTCCACAAGTGTGAATAAGGGTGTTGAGATAGAACACTTGAAAAATCCATCGAACAAGAGACATTGATGTATTCCCAACTATCGATGGTAGGAGAACCTGTCACTGATGACTGCAAGCCTCTAGGTACTCATAGGACTCTAGGTCTCATTTCCAGAATAGATGAGTTGAATTTGATGGAAGGAGACTCGCTAAAAGGAGAGAATTAAGGCATCTGTCATCATCTAGCACAAGGTACAAAGTAATATCTTTATGATTAGGAGGAGCTTAGACGAATAGGAGGTTCATGAACCAATGACCATATGCATCCCTTACATGCACCAGATGGAAGTAGTGCACAAAAGAGACCCTATGAATAGTAGTCAATAATGAAAATTGTTGACAAAGGCAATGAAACCACCAATAGGGCTAATGGAATCCAAGACAATGCACAAATCCCAATGTGTGAATAGATTTATTACCATCGAATACAAGGGAAACCCCCCAGTCAGTGACCAATGATGAAATGTCATATGTTGGGTTCAAGGTTACCTACCAATGATGAAAGTAAGCCCAGGGCGCAAGGCAAGACAACAACTTCACGTGATTCTTATATATACTGAGGGTATGTTTGATATGCAAAGTCAAGGGTTCTGAGAAATTGTTGACATAGGATTATAGACATCCTTTGAACAAGAGCATGAGACATATGGATAACTCATGAATCATAGACTTGATAATGATCATTGATAAAATTTTGTGATGTAGGAGGAATCAACAAACTCCCCATAGGGACTGGAAGAATAACCAATCGGAGGAGTAAACTCTAAGTAACGAGCTCAACTTCCTAAGTTCATGTTAAACCAAAAATTTGGATAAAAATGGACTCAAAATTTTGTGCTCTATTCAAAGGCGACATGACTATTGCCGATACGAGATAAAATTATTTTCCTTCCTGTATTTTTATTTTATTTTCATAAGTAAAGAAATGCCATGATACATGGGAGGAAAAGAGTGTCACAAGTAAGAAAATAGTTCCAAGAAGAGGAGCATACCTATTCTCAATGAAAGGAAGTGCATGCGGGGCATGTACATTCGAGGGGATGTTTCCTCTAAGGGTAAAGGGTGTCAAGATGCAAAGGATATATGAAAGGCATTGCTTGGCTAGTGATGCAAATTGCGGAGGAAAGAGGATTGTAACGAGAAAGTGGGAACCAAAAATAGGCTAAACAATGCAAGAAATATGATGGAATGAAATTACAACTTAACTCAAACACGTCCTTTTTCATAGATTTAGTTCCCTCGGCCCGAAAAAAGTATAAAACAATACCCAAGAGAACTCTTCTAGCCAATGATGACTAGAATATTCCTTTTTCGTAAGTAGTCTACTTGGTCCAGAAAAGGGTTAAAATTATACCAAATAGGCGTCCTTTTAAAACCATTCAATGAGTGTGAAAGAGACAAGTTTGTTGGGTCGCAAAAATTCGACATTTTATTCATCTTTCATATACCATTTGTTGCCTTTATTTCCATTTCATTCTTCCATAAAACCATAATTATCATCACTTTCATAAAAACATATGGGTTTACATTTCCATTTTCCAAATTATTTATTTTGAGTATTTTGAAGAGAATTTGTGATTAAATACTAGAAAATTAACATATTTTCATTATATCTCAAAGTTGGATGAGTTTTGTGATGACTACAGGCATATTTGAAGATTTTCACAAAGTCAAAAGTCACCACCTAGCTTCAAATTCGAATTTCATCTTCAAGCTTTGATTTGGAGATAATCATTCAAGCTAACTTCAAGGAGAAGATCATGGATAGAATATCTTATCTAAGATATTTGTGGAGGATTTGAAGGGACAGGTTGAGAGAAAAGTGGATCTGTAATTATGAGTTTGTTATCTTTATTCATGTATAAATAAGCGGGTT
>JZKD02S1673213.1:903102-913848 GCA_000966675.3 Picea glauca | reverse complement strand
TTATTTCTTACTGCTCATTATTGGATAATAATTCTACATTGATATAACATTTGAAGAAAAAGGATTATAATTACACTATTACTGATTCACCCCCCCTCTCAGTAATCCAACAAAAACTAGGCAATTGCCTACAAAGAATGCACCTCCACTTGTGATTTTTTGGTCATCTACACATCATGTCCAATTAAAATTAGTGTATGATTTCAAGGTAAAATCTTCACCTTTTGGATACCATAGTCCATAGTCCAAAGTATTCTTCATATATTTGAATATTCTCTTGACTTCATGTACATGAGATTATTTTGGTGTAGATTGAAACCTTGCAGAAATTCCAACTACCTACATCACATATGGCCTTGAGGCCATTACATACAATAAGCTTCCAATCATAGACCTATACAAATTTTTATCTTCTTCCATGGATTCATCATCTTTGTTAAGCTTGCATCCTATGGTTATAGGGGTGTTGATCGGTTTACAATCCTCCATTTTGAACTTCTTGAGCATCTCCTTAGTGTATTTCATTTGAGATATGAATATACCTTTGTTTGATTGAGATATATGTAGTCCTAAGAAGAATTATATCTCTCCTAGCATTGACATCTCGAATTTACTTTGCATCTCTTCAACAAATGTTTTTATTAGCTTGTCATCATCACTTCCAAATATTATATCATCCACATAGACAATAATTATGATCATGTCTTTGTCCTCCTTTTTGATGTAGATGTTGATGTCTGCAACTCATCTTTTAAATACTTGTTGTTGTAAATGGTTGTCTAGTCCAGGGTATCAAGCTCTATGGGCTTGCTTTAGGACATAGAGGGCTTTTTTGAGTTTACACACATAATCTCCATCTTTTGATAACTGAAATCCTTTAGGTTGTTCAATGTATACTTCATCCTCTAAGTTTCCATTTAGGAATGTTGATTTAACATCTATTTGATATATTTTGAAGTTCTTGTAGCAAGAAAATGCCAAAAACATCCTGATTTTTTATTTTTTGTAGCTTCGGGAGGTATTCCCACTAGAGGCCAAGGTGCCAGGCATGTGGGAATTTTCGTTGGCAGTAGTTTTGACTTTTGTTTCAGTGAAATCGTCCTAGAAATGAGGCTAGGAATTCATGGGTGTTGATCTAAAAGACTATTTTACAGTCTTAAGGTCAACCTCGCAAGGATATGAATCCCCTTGCATTTTTAGAGAGGTGGTACTCCTCTTGTTCTTATGATTCCAAGAAAATAAAATGAAACAAAATAAAATCTGAGAAGGACCAGACTTTGTATTTACATTCACATTCAAGGAAAACAACACCTCAGATTTGGGACCATGTGTTTTAAAAGAAACTCATATGTATAATATTTATTTCTTGAATAGATTAAGATGCATACATAATATATATAACTGATATATCCATCACATCATTCATCAGAGAATTTAACAATACCAAAAATAGAGAGAATATAAATTGGACCGCAATAAAAGAGAGATTTAAATTGTCATTTCATAAAGCACCAAAAATATTATGATAGATAAAACATTGGGTAACTCAAGCTTTTGATCAACGTCTTTGAGAATACAGTAATGTAATATCCCGAGTAGCTCTCTTGGAGTCTCAAAAATAATAATGCGTCTTTAAATAAAAAGGTAAATGTCTTTAAAGAAAATAAAATACATTTTCCGTTCGAAGAGGACTGGGATTGGGCTCCCTTAGACCATAAAATAAAAAAGGGAACAAATTGTAGACGTATTTACAAAGGTGAATGTTACAATATTTTCTGCTTTTTACAAAGGTGGTGCTATTGTCGATAATTATAGGTTGGATTTTTTATTTTATTAAATTCCACTAGGTACTACCTTGGTAACTCAATCAATCGTAGATCATTCTTTAAATGCCATCGGTTGTCATGGGACTTGGATTTATTATGACCCTTAATCGATGTTTTATGCATTAATAACGACATTATTCTTTTACTAGTGGTGGATGATGTGGAAGGGGTAATTAATATGACGAAAAATGGTGATGTGATGGTACGATGGAAGGAAAGTGTTAAGTATGAAGTTGCAAAATGGTGTATGTGAAATGCTAAGTGTATAACACGGAAATGCAGAGTTGCGGGGTTGTGGACCTAAATGTTTGTGAACACATATTCAGGAAAGGATGACAATGCATGCATTGAGATTGCAAATATGGTTAAGTGTTGAGAGAGATTCAAAATTGTGGACGTGAAGAACTACAAACAAGGAAAAGTGAGGGGGAGTAAGGATGTCCGCTCCGAAATGAGAAATATGGTTAAGTATGAAAATAAGTGAAAAGTGGAAAGTGAATGTAGACCTGTGGACTTGAAGAGGTGGAAACTTAGGAAAGAATTGAGGGATGGTATGTAGCTCTACATCTGCATTGCTTGAACTTGAATAAGTATCAAAAGAAAATGAAAAAGGAAACAAAGTAAATTGTTTTGGTAAGTGCAGAAATGTAGACTTGGGTGATTAAAAAAAATATTTAACCATTTTTATGCAGATTTGCATCTGTATTTTCAAAAAAAATGACTAAGTTCTTGGAATTTTTGGAATGGGGAAATATAAGTAAAGGAAATATGCAGGAAGAGTGTAATAAAAATACTAAGAGTGACTAAAATTAAAAACACTAAACTAACCAAAAATACTGATCAACAATGGGCAAGTTGATGGGATTTGTTGGTTTGTGTGGGGCTGCCACACCCACAAAGATGATTAAAATATTATAATTAATTATTGAGTTTAGGAAGGGCTCCTAAAATCACTCATTGGACTCCTATATAAAGGAGAGATGTCATTTTGACATTAGATAATCAGTGTGGAAGAATGGAGTTGGCATAAGTGAGTCTGCACTTGTGTCAAGGAGGATTGGTGATCTTAGCAAAGGGAAAGTCGACAAGGTTGTGAATCTATCCATGAAGAGAGAGGCAAAGAAGGTCACATGTGTGGAGAAAGTTTTTTCGCACAACACAGAGTTTGTGGGAGGACGAATCACATATATACATGGATTGCAGAAGGACAAATCATGTATAGGGTATAATTTGTAGTGGAGAAAACAACATATGTTTGTGGGTTTCTAGTAAGGTGAATCGTGTATCTGATTTTTCTGGGAAGGTACAGATCCATACAGGTTAACAGGTGATGTCAACAGGTCGTACAGGTGGTCTACAAAAGATTCATGGGTAGAGGATATTTCCAGAATATTGTTGAGGTTTGGTTTTTTGGTGATTTTTTATTGGCTAGGAGGGCTATTTTTTCCCTCAATATTTTTTATGTTAACAATATTACAGAATTGAAATTGTGTCTCATCTATATTGATTCATCTCTTATCTTTCTATTTCTGCTACATATGTTTTCAGACAATAATTTTCAATGTATAATTGTTCAATGATAACAACTACGGTGTTAGTGTTGGTTCACTAGGAATCAATTTCTTAGATTTGAAAATTAGTCACATGAGAGTTGCATGTGAAAATTGACATAGTATCAAAGATTTGGATTTGAAGAGAAGGGGATCATCTTGAGACACTTTATTGGATACAACACTAGAAGAGTGTTTTACTTTTCGTGTTCTTGTTCTTGTTCCAGGAAGGTCAATATGGTGAATACATTGAAGCTTGAGGATATGTTGGAAGGGGAAACCAACATCCATGCTTGGAAGGAAAGGGTTCTCCTTCTATTGGAAGATAATGACCTCAAGGAGTATGTTGAGGATGTGGTTCCTATCCCAAATGATCCAGTAGATTTGGCATTCCACAAGAAAGGGAAGTGAATGCCAAGAGGGTATTGCTAGATTCTTTGAAGGACCACTTGATTCATCACATTTATGAGAAGGCAACTACCAAGGATATGTATGATGATTTGGTGGGTATTTACCAAAACAAGAATACTGGCAAGATGCTATGCTTGAAGCATCAACTTCAGATTGTCAAAATGACTATTGAAGACACAATTTTCAGTTATGTTATGAAGATTACTCAGATCCAAGATCAAATCAAAGCTATTGGTGAGACAATGCAATATGTTGAGTTGGTGAATGTAGTATTGAGAGGTCTTCCCAGGTTCCAGGAGCCATTTGTGTAGGGTATCTGTGCACGAGACAAGTTTCCATACTTTGACATATTATGGACAAAATGCATCTAGGAGGAGACCTGGTTAATATCCATGGATGATATGGATGGTGTGGTAAAGAGTAGCAGTGATGAGAACCAAACCCTTGTATCCCGCACTAGGAAGGGAAGAAGGGGTTCTCTAGAAAGAAGAGGTCTTTCAGGGAGAAGGGATTCTTCTAAGAGGGAAGCATCTCCAGAGTCAAGAAATAAGAAGGATCTTAGTAAGATCAAATGTTTCGAGTGTCATGATTTTGGGCACTATGCTTCATAGTGTCCACACCGGGGGGGGAGAGGAAGAAGGCAATAGGCATAAAAAAAGGAGGTTGATGAGTTTGTAGAGTAGTTCGAGAGGGACATATTGTTGGTATCTACCCTTTCAGGTACTGTCTCCAACAAGGAGAGATGGTTGGTGGATAACATATAATATTTCCATATGACAGGTGCTATAGAGTTGTTTGACACTCTCACAGAGATTGGATTAGACTTATGTGTGGATCTTGGTGTAGGAGCCAAGAATTCAATACAAGGATCTGGTACTATGTGTTTTTTATTGGAGTCAGGAGAAATACTGAGGGTGTTGAATTTTTTGTGGGTTCCAGAAATCAAGAGGAGTGTCCTCTCAGTCTCAGATATTAAGAGGAAGGGATATCATGTATTGTTTCAAGATGGATAGGTACTACTTGTGTCAAGACGATCTAGCTTCAAATCAACATTAGTTTTTGGAGTTAGGGAGGGAAACCTATATAGTTTGAGGGGCCATCCTATGAGTACTATGGCCAACAAGAGAAGAGAGACATATGAGGAGGAGCAGGTAGCTCCACAAGTGGTGAGGAAGGTAGCCCCACCAACAGTACTGGCTCAGAGGGAGGAGTAGCCTCCCATGACTGTGAATAGGACAATGTCTAGGGATTAGATGGCCCCATAGGTTGTGAAAACTTAGAGGGAGTCAAGTTTTAGAAGGAGAATGCGGTCTCAAAGTGAGCTTGATATCAGGGAGAGTTAGTTGGCTCAGAGGGAAAGATGGTCATTCAGAGGAATTTCCCCATCAGGTTCATGTGGGAGAGAGACATCTTCCAAGATTGACAGACATGTGTCATGGGTTGAGGAGGCCAGACAGGAGTTGCAGAGGCAGGAGGATTCTAGGGCAGGTGAGACCTCCATAGAGGATACATTTGTTTCAACAGGTTTTGCTATAGTGACAGAAGAGGCAACCAATCAAGAAGACTAGAGAGTAGGATTTTCTTTAGTGACAAAGGGAGCATCCAATGAGGTATATTACACAACAATATTTTCTTCAGTGACTAAGGATGTAACCAGTCAAATTGATTTTTTCTCGATGACTGAGGATGCAAGCAGTCAGACAAGCTTTTCCTCAGTAACCAAGGATGTGGCCAGTCAGATAGATTGGACAACAAGATTTTCTCCAGTGATTATGGAGAAATACTTGACAGGAGGACTTATGCCTATGACAGAGTTCAATGAACCATTTTCCATAGTGGTAGAGGGAGAATCCAGTTTGGACTACTATTGGAGTACAAATGAGCTGGTAGATCTATAGCTATATCTATTATGTGAAAAAATAGTGCATCTAGATGTTGGAGGATGGGATACCTCCCTCGCTAAGAGGGAGTATTATTTTTTTGTAGCTTTTGGAGGTATTTCCACTAGAGACCAACGTGCGAGACATGTGGAAATTTTCGTTGGCACCAATTTTGACTTTTGTTTCAGTGAAATTGACCTAGAAATGAGGCTATGGCCTCATGGGAAAGTTGATGGGATTTGTTGGTTTGTGTGGCATTGCCACACCCACAAAGAGGATTAAAATATTCTAATTAATTATTGAGTTTAATAAGGGCTTCTCAACTCACTCATTGGACTCCTATATAAAGGAGAGATTTCATTGCGACATTAGATAATCAGTGTGGAAGAATGGAGTTGGAACAAGTGAGTCTGCACTTGTGTCAAGGAGGATTGGTGATCTCAACAAAGGGAAAGTCTACAATGTGGCGAATCTGGCCCTGAAGAGGGAGGCAAAGAAGGTCTCACAAGTGGAGCATTTTTTTCGTACAATATGTGGTTTGTAGGAGGACGAAGCACACATATACACATATTACAGAAGGAAAAATCGTGTATAGGGTATACACTTTTGTAGTGGAGCAAACAAGATATGTCTATGGGTTGCCAGTAAGGTGAATCACATATCTGATTTTTCTAGAAAGGTACATATACGTACATGCTAACAGGCGATGTCACCAGGTCGTACATGTGGTCTAAAGTAGATTCATGGGAAGAGGCTATTTCCAAAATATTGTTGAGGTTTGGTTTTCTGATTTGTATATTGGAGATCAAGGGTGTTCTCATTTTTTGTGACTTTGGAGGACAAGGTTGTCCTAAAAAATTTGGTGATTTTGTATTGGCTGGGAGGGTTGTTTTTTCCCTCAGGATTTCTAATGTTAAAAAGATTACAAAACTGAAATTGTGTCTTATGTATATTTATTCATCTTCGATCTTTGTGTTTCCATTGCATATGTTTTCAGTCAATAATTTTTAGTGTAGAATCATTCAGTGATAATAGCTAGGGTGTTTGTGTTGGTTCACTAGGAAGCAATTTCTCATATCTGAAAATTAGTCACATGAGAGTTGCATGTGAAAATTCACACTGATTGCTTCCAATCTTTCTACTGGGGAAAAATTTTCTTCAAAAACAACTCCTTCAATTTGAGCATATCCCTTCCATACCAATCTTGATTTGTTTCTCACTACCTGTCCATTTTCATTTTGTTTATTCCTGAAAACCCATTTAGTGCCTATTACATTCTTATCCTCGGGTCTGGGAACAAGATCCTAGGTTTGATTCTTATCAATTTGGTTTAATTCATCATTCATGGCATTTATCCAATGCTTTTCTTGGTTGGTTTCTTCAAACTTATGAGGCTCTATTGTATATAGTAAGGACAAGTTTACTTGATTATTTATTCTTCTCCTTGTTTGAGGTCCTACACTCCTATCTCCAAGAATTTGACTTTCAGGATGATTCTTTTGTCAATACCTTGAAGGAGTTTGTGTGTCATGTCTTTCTATTTAATCAACCTCTTCTATTTGTTGATATTCCTTTTCTTTTTGATCTTCTTATTATTGTTATTCCCCTGATTCTTCCTCTTTTTCTTGTTCCTCTTCATGTTGTTCTTCTTGCTAAATTTCATCTTCCTCTCTGTATTTTGCATCTTTTGAAATCTAATTTGTGATTTGTGATTTTTCATCATCCACTTTCACATTTGCACTCATTACTACCTTTTTCAACCTTAGATTGTAGCATCTATAGGATTTAATTTCAAATGACTAAACTAGAAAGATTCCTTCATATGTTCTAGAGTCAAATTTACCCAAACTCTCTTCACTTCTCTTTATGTAACATTTACTCACAAATACTTTAGGACAATTAATTGTTGCAGGTCTACCTTTCCACAGTTCATATGGTGTTTTATCATGCTTTTTTCTAAGAAAACATATTTTTAGGATATGAACAACAATATGTATTGCTTCTCTACAAAACATATCTGATAATTTGGAGTCATTTAACATAGTTCTTGTCATTTCTTTCATGATCATGTTTTTTCTTTCTGCCACACCATTCTATTGCAGTGTCCTGGCTACCGAAAATTGTCTTTTGATAACATGCATCTTACATAATTTATCAAATTCATCTGAAGTAAACTCACCTCCATTATCTAATCATAAGCACTTGATTTTAAGGTCAGTTTTATTTTCTACTAGTTCTTTAAACACCTTAAATTTATCAATTGCTTCTAATTTATTGTTTAAAAAGGAAACCCATGTCATTCTAGTGTAGTCATCTATACGTAGCATAAAGTAGTTCTCACCTTGCAATATTTTGGTTTTGGTTGGTCCAAAAAGATCAGTATGAATGAGTTGCAAATGCTTTTAAGTTGAATGCTCCTTTTTTTTGAATGAGACTCTGGTCTTCTTTCCATGTTGGCAATGTTTGCAAATGGGATTTGAGGGTTTTAGAATTAAGGGAAGATCCCTTATAACCTGATTCTTGCTGATTTTCACCAGATTGTAAAATTTTATGTTTCCCATTCCCCTGTGCCAAAACCAAATTTTATCTATTTTTCCCATGCAACACCTTTCTCATTTCACTTCATCTAAAATGTATATGTTATTAGTAGTCTTGATAGTTGTACCAACCATTCGACTGGGATTTTCGCTTCTTATTTCACACTTTTGAGAGTAAAAAACAAGAGTGTGTCCTTGATCACATATTTGAATAACACTAAGAATATTGTGTTTCATATCATCAATCAACAATACATCTTCTGCTTTGGATTTCGTACTTCCAAGACTGACAGTTCCTTTTCCAATATATTTGGCAGAGTTATTATTTCCAAACATGACATTGCCTCCTTTAATTTTCTTAATGGTTAGGAATCTATTCTGATCTCATGTCATGTGCTTGGAGCATCCACTATCAATATACCATTGGATTGTGTTGTTTTGAGAATATAGATCTAGATTGTTCTCTTCTCAATTTTGTTGATCTTTTTTTTTTGTTTTCCATACTCTTGTGTTTTCTTCTTTTTTCTTAGTATAATATTTCTCTTTTACGTTCTATCCCATGAACTCCAATATGATTCTGCAGTCATGAGCTTTGTTTCCAAAGTTGTTACACTTGTAACATTCAACATTGAATTTCATAAGAGGATCACAAGTATTATAATTTTTGTCTACAAACTCATGAGTTGTTTTGTTCCTTGTATAGCTATTTCTGGTAGTCTTGTACATGCCTCTACTTTTTAGATAATTATATATTGTATTTTCCCTATAGTTAATGGCTTTATGTCAAAAATTATGACAAGAGAAAAAAAAATACCAAGAAATAGATTTTGATACCTTGTTGTAGAAGGTCTCTTGGAGGAGCATTTCTATTTGCAAACCTTTGATTTGCTTTGTTTCTCATATCATCCTTGACAAAACTTCTGGTGGTGAGCTGTCTTCTGGATGATATACTTGCTTCAAATTTGACTATGTTATGAAGATGAGTGATCTTCTGTAGATTTCCTTTCTCTGTTGGTTATTTTCTTTACTTTCTGTAGTGTTTCCACTATGATTTGAACTCCTAAGTAAATTTCCATAGCTTTGAGTCTTCTCCCCTCCTTTTGGTATTTCAAAATCATCAATTTTCTGGTTTTCATCATAGCAAAGACCAGTTCGGTCAAATGATGACCTTTGGACATTTAAAATGGCTTCTAGGATTTCTAATCTCTTTTCAAACTTCATATTTGTGTTAAGCTCTCTCTTATCGAACTCCTTTCTTAGGCTGACAATTTCAAGTTCTCTTTTATGAAAGATATCCTCCATTTCTTGGAGTTTATTTGCTAAGATTTCTTCAATTCTTTTTACTTCCTCTACTTGTATTTTTAGACCAATGATCTTAGTTTCGCCATTTGGTTCATGACATTCTCCTTTTTATTTTCTTAACTATTCCTTGAGAGACTCATTTTTCTTTCTGAGTTTTTCCAGTTCGCTTAGAGCACATATTATTTCACCTTCAATATTAATCTCTTATTCCTCATCAGGGGCTTCATGGTTTAAGGTTTCATCATCAAAGAATTTATTTATAGCCATGAATAGAACATATTTTGGGCTATTGTCTTCTTCATCAGAGGAGTTCCCTTCGTCATTGGCATACAATTTTTTCTTTTTCATGTGGTTCTTACTTTTCTCTTCATTTTTTTTCTTACATAATGATATTTTCTATCATTAAAATTAGAGTCCCTTTTGAATGGACACTTAGCAGCAAAATGTCCCACTCTACCAAAATCAAAGCACTTGAAAGAGAGCTTACCTTTATATTTTCCAATTCCTTTCTTGAACCTCCTGACAAAGTTTCTTCTTCTACATTTGATTCCTCTTCAAATGAGTCATATGCTTTGTGTCCTTTTGAACTTGTCCCTTTTAATACTTTGAATGTTGCGTCATGCTTTGTTGTTTTTTGTTGCATAGTTTTCATTTCATAAGATATAAGGATTCCATGTAATTCATCCATTGTTAGACTGTCTAAGTCTTTCATTTCTTCAATGGAGGATATCTTAGGATCAAATCTTAATGGAAGTGTCCTAAGAAATTTTTGTACAAGAAGTTTTTCATCCATGGTTTCCCCCAGTCCTTTGATAGTGTCAATAATCTCATCAAAATGAAGAAATTAGGATGACATATATTCTTCTTCTTTCATTTCGAGGTTTTCAAATCGACCCCTATGAGTTCGTAGCTTTTCCTTCTTGACTTTAACATTCCCTTTATATGTATTCTGCAACTTGTCTCAAATTTCCTTTGTTGATTCAAAGTGCATGAATTTTGTAAATTTTGAACTTGCTAATTCATCCAGAATAACATTCATGGCTTTGGAGTTATTTCACTGAGCCTTTTAGAAACTACATCATAGAGTTGGATTTCAAGGGCAGTGTAGACATTTTTTACTGACTTCCAGACATCATATCCCAGTGATTGTAGGTATACTCTCATTTTGATGCTCCAGAATGCATAATTTAATCCATCAAATAATGGAGACTTGTTTTTGGAAGCTCTTTCTTGGTTGTCC
>JZKD02S1673213.1:883656-898550 GCA_000966675.3 Picea glauca | reverse complement strand
TCCAACTTTATTGGTGTATTGTTCACTTATAAAGCCGATCCCTTACTGCATTTCTCCTTTTCTTCTTGGTTATCACTATTATTTTATTTGCTCCATGGGAGCCCCATCCCAGTCCATTTCGATGAATGCATTTCTTTCAATTGTTTGTATCAAGAGCATTGTGTTTTGCGATAGGAAATCACTTTATTTAAACTTGAACATCAATATGTAATATTTTTTTATTCTCATAGAGAGCTATTCCGAAAGTTCATAACATTTGTGGTTTCAAAATTTATATAAGCATGAGATCTCATGTATATTTCTCCTATGCATATTCTGATTTTAAATGAATGAAATCATTTAAAGTTCTTTGAATTTCTGGGCCATCAATCTTATTTTTTTTCTATGAGTCTTGATTCAAATATTTTTCTCTCACTACTTGAATGAATGTAGCTATTTTGTTTATTGTATGTGAGGTTATTGATTTTCTACTATAATTTGTTTTCTATCTTTCTAGTTACTTTTCCACCTGGTCCAGTCACAGGTGTAGATGTTATGAATGTTAAATCCATTGTTTGAAAGAGTATATTGAAAATATGAGTGAGACAGAGGAGTGCCACCTCTATAAACATGAAGAGGGTAACTTGATAACTCTTTACAATAATACCATATGAGGTTGAGTCTTGTACCTAACAGGAAAAGAGATCAACAATGCTTCACCTCTTCACTAGGGTTTTTTGGTTGAGGGGTTTAGATTTACATCAATTAGCAATGGCTTGGGGTTTATGATTTTATTTAAGTCACTTTTATGAAATGAAATTCATTCTCTTTTTTTTTTAATTTAAATTTTTAGTGCATTAATGAAAAATGAGCCATCTATTTTTGAAAAGAAGTTTTTGGCCTATGTTGCTCTTGTCATATTTAAGTGCATTGGTGCACTATATTACTATAAATGTAGTAACAATTTTTAACATAAATAGAAGTGCAAACCTCTATAATTAATACTTTATGGAGGTTTTCCTTACCAAAGGTTTCAGCATAAATATTTTTGTGGTGTGCATAAATATCAAGTGCATTGGTGTGTCTATTATAACTAAATGCACATATGTGTAAATATAAAATAGGTGCATCAATTACTTAGAAAGGCCTTCAAAATTTTGTTTGAATTTAGCATGCTATATGCTTCACAAAATTTATTTTAAGAATGTAGACACATATTGATTGTGAATTTGGATCAAATGCAGGGAGGAAATAATAATAACAATAATAATAATAATATAAAATTATCGATTATTTTGACTTCTCATTCCATATCTTTCCAGGTTCACCAAGTTCTCCTTTTCTATTTTTAATAAGTCCATATTTTATTTATATTTTGATTATTTAATTGAATAAACACTACCTTTGCACGTGCATTTAAATATTATGCATTGAATAGGATCTAAATTTGAGATTGAGTTCAGATTCACAAGATATCCCACCAGTACAAAAATGTCACAAGATCTTATCTAGAGCAAGATACCATAGGAAGATGATAGTTGAAATTGGAGATCCACTTTACCCACCATCTGTAACATGTCATATTCAAGAAACCATCCTGAGCCAATGGTACTTCATCATGAATTGGATCTCTTTTATGACACCCAAGTAGTATGTGGTTGTTCAAAATGAAAAGTGTTGAAAGTTAACCCTCGACATGTCACACTATCCCATTATGTTGATTATTGACTACCTAAAGTTGATGGTTTGATACTTCCCACTATGATTAAGGATCCAATAGGTGATATAGAAAATACATGTAGGAACATTTCCATATGCTCCTTTTTTGAAATTTTGGAAGGAAAATCCACTATGTTTCATTTGAAATTGACCAACATGTCTCATTTTGTTGAGCCAACCAAGAGTTTTAGTGAGCCAAAGTACAATATCAATACTACTTGAAACATATTTACTAGGAGATCCAAAATGTTGTATGAGTTGACAACAACACTGTCCAAGTACACACCAAGTTTGGTTCAATTGTAGGAGGGAAACAAATACTCCTCTCTTTTCTTCCATCTGCAATTAGTAAATACAAAACTTGTTACCATCTTGATTTCAATGGTGTTGGCCATATTCCTTGCATGTGCTTGATGTTGGGACATAATTATTCTTTTGTGGTAATAATTACATGATTGCTAAGTTTAAAATAGATACCACAAATCTTGGGTTGTTTATTATTTCATGTGTTTGTTCCTCCTAAACAGTGATTAACACTTATGCCATTTTGTGAGTCTCTTTATAATTGGTCCAATTACTTGAATATTGTTGAGTGTATACATAACATTTCCATGTATAGTATGTGCATGCATGGTTATTCTTCTAGAAATTTTAATAGGAATAATTTGTTATATATAAATGGTCATCCATACACACATGGAAGCAATACAAGGTTCATAAATAGTTGTAGGTGATCATTGTTCAATGTAAATAGTTCTTTTCAAGAATAATAAAATGAAATCATTTCAGAAAGCTACCGCAGTCACACCAGTCAACATAATAAAAAGAAAAGATAGTTGTCCAAAAATATATCTTAAAAATTGTCCAAAATTCAAAGCTTACTTTCTAGAGAAACAAAACTATCCTTCTTATAGGATTTTGGAAATATACGTCTTGTGTAAATTCTATAAAAAACACCTAAGATCAAGAAAAAATTTTAAAAAATTAAACACTAGTACATAATAAAAGCATGGTGGTTTTAAATTTCCTCTTGGTTCTGTGTGTTTTCCAAAACATTCTAATGTACAACCAACATTTCCAAATCCTCCTATTGTTGTTGAGTTGTCTCAACTTCCTTAACCTCTTCCACTACATACCCAATAGACAACTTGGAATTTGACACAACTAGAGTAGGATTTATGACCATACTTAGAACCATTTATCGAAGAGAAACAAACTCAACTTGAAGAGCTTATATTTTCATGTTTTGACTATGTAATGTTTCCAGAATGAAGGCATATTCAATTTTTCTAGTTTCTTCCTAGGTATGCATCCTACTAGTAATATAGAAAATCAAATTCCTATTATTAGTGATGGTCCATTATGAAGGGAATACATAACACCTATAAAATACCCTACCATTTCCCACTTCTAATATTATACCATAACCATTAACTAGTCCCCTTTCAAACAATCCGTCAGGTAATTGACAACAAAACATAAGACTATCAATTGTAGAGTTTGTTCCACTAACCTTTTGTTTTTTAGCGTAATGAAGAATTTTCATCAAAGACTTTAGGAGGAGTAGTATATGAGTTACAATTCCAATATGCTAAACTAGGAAACAACCTTTAGTCCATATCGCTCCATTATTTTGAAAACTTGGCATTATTTTGACTTCATTAGTACATCCAAGGACCTTATTGAAATAACACGGTGACTCAGGCTAATTTATTATTATTATTATCTTAAAACAAACTTCACATCACTTATTCAATGTTTGTAAAGTAAATGTGATGTTGGACCCATGGCATCAATGTTGGCCTGACATCTTTGTAACATTGATATAATATTGATATGACATCATTACTATAGCATTAACATCGGTGTAACGTCTCCTAAATGATGTATTATGAAACAATATTGTTAAACGAAAAATGTTTCCCTAGGTTTACATAAGTTTTTTAGACATCAATTTGAGGTTGAAGTAACGTTGGAAAATAAACTTTGTATGCCATAATTTCTATTTTTTCATTAATTAGTGTACCATCACATATTCAACAAATTAACCATCACTTATTAAACATAACTTGCTCATTGTTTATTCGATGAGAAGCATATTTCTATTTGACATTTTAAATGTTAAGTTAATATTGAATTTTGATCCCAAATGTAGTAGTGGCCATGAATTATGCGGATCCCATAGGATTCAATAGCCATGAAACATATAGAGGATGCATGGCTTGATAAATTAAAGGAATACATATGAAGCCTTTGATTGAGCATAGCCATGGATGGAATTAACTCATCCTTATAAAACACCAACTATTATATTTGATTAGTGGTAGTGATGAATAGTAATATTCCCCCATGGTGTTCATGAATAATTAACATCTTGTGTTGTCTCTTATAGTTCTCAATAGAAAATAATGTAATACAATGGATTTCTACCTCTAACCATCGATCGAAGAATTGAAGAAAATATGGGAAGGGATACAAGTATGTCTACAGCCTGAGTGGGCCTAATGGTTAAGAACATGTGTTTCCTCCTAAGAGGTCACAAGCTCAAATCCATAGGGGGGTAGGGTATGTATACCTCCCTAGACTTTACTAGTCAAATCGTTGGGCGAAGGGGGTCTCATACACCAATTTGGTGTCTGGCTTGGTTGTGACCTTAAAAATAGATTATTGTTATTATTATTAAGGCCCATCTTTATGGAGAGGTATTTTATGTTATATGACATATGTGTGTACACCACGTACAATTATCCACGACTAGGAGGTTGCTTCCATAAACATCTTGAATGATTTTTTTATATTTGTAATGTTATTTGGTATACTTAATTTGGTGTAACTATATTCTTTGGCACTGATGTGTTTTGTATACAATAATATTGTAGGTCTTGTAACAAAAGGGTATCATGGGTGTAAATTTTATGGAGCTTCTATAAAGGCTAGGTGGTTTGATGACCTACACAACCCAGTGTATGATTGTTTGAGGGTATTCCTGTCTGAAGACCACTCTTATAGAAGAGTAGCATCTTCTTTCAATGGTAAACTAGAGAGAACCCAAATAATTGAAATAATGACATTGAATTACTGTCTTAGGTAATATGAAATAGAGAAGGAGAATGGAATTACAGAATTATTTGATTCAAATGGGGAATCTATGTTTGATATTCCTAAATTTTTAACTCTTATGTAGAGAAAATTTCCATTGAGATGAAAAGGAAATATTTGTTTTATGAAATTCCATATTTTGAGCATCTTAAGATTTCCTTCTTACTAGATCTAATGCATATATTCAAAAATGTTTCATCTTCTTTATGGTGGCACATATCATAAAAAAAAATTAAGTGACATGTTGGCTGTGTTGAGAGATATTATTTCTTAAAATATTGAAAATAAATATTGGCCAAGAAAATGAGGTAGAGGAGAGGTTGACCCCTCTTTATATTTTAAAGAAGGTGGTGTGCCATGGATTTTGAAGAAAGATGATTTGTCTCTAACAAAGGATTTTATATTGGGTGTGAAGTGCCTTCTTTATGTGGTTCGACTCTATGAAACTAATGCATCATAGAAGGACCATACCAAATAACATGGCCATTTGAACCTTCTACGGGTACATATGTCAATTACATACTTTTTTTTTTGTAGTGTATGTTATATTCTATGCACTCATAGTTTTGTGCAAATTTATTTTATATGTGTTTATTTTGTAGTGTCATTATCCCTTACTCATGTGTGGTTGTGTAAACCATGACTTTTTCTAGGACCTATTATGCACCATATTTTAACTATCTACATTTGTACATTGGATTACATCAAAGGAGATTCACATGGAAACATTCCATGGTGGTGTTGAGAGATAATTGTGATTGTTTATATTTTTGAAAAGGAACTACCCACAAGTTTCATGGACTTGTAGGTCCATATTCTAATTCACATAGTAGATGAATTTGAATTAGTGGGGGTGGTTTAATGTCATCATATATTCTTCTTGGAGGTATACATGAAAAATTTGAAGGGCTTTGTTCAACAAAGAAAAAATCGATGGGTCTACAATGAAGGGGTACATAGTATTTGAGTCATTCTATTATGCTAGCAAGTACACTAATCAAACAAATGATACACTAGGTCGAGTGGTTTGGGATGACCATTGAGATGAGGACGAAAGGGAACGGGGTCTACTCCAAACCAATGGAAAAAGGATAAAGAGTAAATCACTTATATTTTTTCAATTTTTTACAAAGTAATTTCTTACACTAAACTTGATAATACATATTTGATCTCATACTATTTGTATTGATTTCATAAATACATCAATGAATTCAAAATTTGATTTCGTCCATAAAAAATTTATTTACAATATGTCAACAACATAACCATGGGTGATGTTGTAGGGTCCATTTGACTCTACCAACTAGACTCACCACTTGACTAGTCAAGTTGAATGCAGAATTTGGTTAAGAAAATTTGGTTGAATACATAGTTAGAGTTGACCGAGTGAGCAGTTAAGAAATGTAACCGAATGGTAACTCTATATCATACGTGTGTGTGTGTGTGTGTGTGTGTGTGTGTGTGCATGCGTGGGTGCACACACACACGTGCGTGTGTGTGTAATGGAAAGATACAGATTGTTTTTCTATCTAATAACATGCATTGATGGTTCTCCCACTTCTTGTGTATGTCTAATTATGTACCTATGTGATTCTATATATAATGTTGTGATGTGTATTTATCTATGTAAGGATCTACTAGTAATTTATCATACCCCGTGGCGACATATGATGGGGGCAAGCCCCCCACACCCCTCCATTAGGAAATGGGATCCAAACATGGTTGAAACAATACCTTTGAATCATGAAGATAATGAAGCTCTACAACCAACAATTCTAACTTTCAAACTTGGGTTTGACCCAGTTAATCACATTCATCAATGTGAGAAATAATGGAGAAGAGTTGGCTACCCAGACAAAAGGGTGTGGCCACATATGTTCCCAAATACATTGGATGACATACCACATAAGTGGTATAAAGTTGAAGAAGCATGTGGACACACATTCGATTGGAATGAAATAAAAATAAATTTCCTCAAAGACTTTGAATTTAAACACAAAGAATCACTTTTGCAAGAGGCAGCAAGAGAAATCAATTTTTTTTTTTGGAAAAACCAAGTCCTAACGAAGTTCAGAGGAAAAGTCAACATGGGATCAACTTTGACTTTCAATTTTGTGTTGACACACAATCCAGAAAATGTAATATCTCATCGAATAGATATGGAAAAAATAAGTTTTCTGGGGAAAAGTTTTTGATGGAAGAAAAATCATCCAAGAGTACAAAATTATGTAAAAGCAATCTACTTAGTGACCAAGGAAGAGAAAGAAGAAAAGGAAGACATATAAAAACATGACTACCCCTCAATATATAATAAATTCAAAGAACAATAGTGCCAATTGGATTAATATAAATCACCCAAATGGATGGATGCATAAATCAAGACTAAAGAGTTCAACATCTCAATAGATGAACGACCATAAATGGCCAGGATAGGCAACTATTGGTTCGACAAGCAAACCATGGAAATAGTCGACTTGTTGAAAGACTACCAGGATGTCTTTGCATGATATTACAAAGACATGAAAGGGTTGGTACAAGATATGGGAGAGATGAAAATCAACCTCATCCCTGGGGCCAAGCCCATAAAAAAGCGGCGATACAAGTTGGCACATAAATATAATCCCATAGTCCAAAAGGAGATAGAAGCAATGCTAGTTGCTGGAATTATATATCAAATCGACAAGATGGAATGGGAAAGTATGATGGTCATGCAACCCAAAAACCATGACCCAATTAAACTTAGAATATGTGTCAACTTCATAGGACTAAACAAACTTACAGTAATTATCCATTCCCGACGATGTTCGCTGATGAAATCGTCAATGAAGTTGTAAGACATGAATGCTATTATTTTACTGATGGCTTCTCCAACTACAATCAGGTACCTGTTGCAAAATAAGATTAGAAAAAAACTACATTTGTTTCTGATTTTGGGTCATTTGCATACGGAGTAATTCCTTTCGGCCTCAAGAATTCTCCAATAGTCTTCTCTAGGATAGTGGTCAAGGCATTTCAAGAATACATTTACAAAAAAATGGTTGTATATTTTGATGAACAAACTATTTATAGCCTCCTAAAATATCATATCCAATGGTTAAGAATGATGCTGGAAAGATGCAGACAAATTCACTAGTCTCTAAACATTAAAAAATGCATCTTTTCCACACCTATAGGAATTTTGTTGGGCCACATCGTATGCAATATGGAATTAAGGTTTACATGCACAAGATCAAGGTTATTCTCGACTTGAAACCACCGATTAATCATAATCAAATCAAAATCTTTCTTGGGAACACCAGATACTATAGAAAGTTTATCCGACGCTACTTTGACATAACTTTTCCAATAGATGAGCTATTAAAGAAAGAAGTCGAGTTCCATTGGAGCCAGGAATGTGATAAATATTTTGAGTTATTGAAAATAAAACTGGTAAAAGTTCCCATACTAATATTCCTAGATTGGTCTTAGCCCAGCCATATGATGACATGGTCGACCACCCAAATGCATATGCCAATCGACAATTAAATAAAGAAGAAAGAAAATACTCGATGATGGAGCATGAAGATCTAGCAATGATTTTGGCCCTTCAAACATTTTGACACTACTTACTAGAAAATCCATTTATATTTTTCATGGACCATCAGGTATTGAAATGTTTAGTAAATAAACTGATCTATCAAGAAAAAATATGTCGATGGCTACTACTATTTCAAGAGTTTGACTTTGAAGTAGTAATCCAACTAGGAAAGAAGAATGTTATCCTACATCATATATCCCAACTTGAGATAGGAGAAGATATGACTAGGATAGATGATGACTTACCATATGAAAATTTATTCAAGGTCGAAGCATCTCCCAAAGAACTAGAATAAATTACAAACTTTCTAGAAGAAGGGAAGGCACCTGAAGATCTACCAACCAACAAAAGAAAGATCCTAGCATTGAAAGCTGCACCATTCACCCTCATCAATGGATATATTTACAATATAGGCATTGATAATATTTTTCGAACATGCACATTAGAGTATGAATGTGAGAACATAATTAATTAAGCACACACATGCCCAATGAGAAGTCACTTCCAAGTCAACACGACAGCTAGAAAAATCCTCCAAGCCGATCTCTAGTGGACAAATTTACACAAAGACTTTCAAGAATAGATAAATAAATGTGATAAGTGTCAAAGGGCAGGCCAATCATTATGGAAAAATGAAATTCCTTTGCATTCGGTCAACCCCATTTTACCATTTGAAATTTGGGCTATTGATTTCATCGGTCCATTCCGAAAAAGAGAAAAAATATCTGGCAAAAAACACATCATCAAAGTAATTGAGTACTTAACTAAATGGGAAAAGGTAGAACCAGTTGAAAATTACACAAAGGAAAAATTTGCTAAATTTATCTATGAAAATATAGTAACGATATTTAGTTATCCTTTAAATTTAATCAGTGATCAAAGAATTCATTTTATTAATGGCACAATCAAGTTACTACTTAAAAATTTCTTGATCGACCACAGAAAGATGACTGCTTATCATCCACAGACCCACAGAGATGTCAAATCATTCAACAAGACATTACATAAGGGCTTAATGAAAATATGTGGAATTGACAAAGATGATTGGGATAATAAGGTTCCATGAGTACTACAGGCCTATAGAACAACATATAAAAGATCGACTGACTAGAAACCATTTAAGTTATTACATAATCAAGAAGTTGTAATTCCATTACACTTCAATGCTAATGAAGGAAGGATAGCCTTTGTCTCAGAATTCAACCATATGCTTAACACAAGACAACACTTCTACCAGTTAAATCAATTAGAAGAATAAATGATGCTTACATAACAACATTAGTAAACCCAAAAGAATAAACAAAAATATTGGCCCGACCGACATATTAAAAAGAATTATATCAATGCCAAAGAAAAATATAAACTACATGGTTGGGTCCTTATGTGGTCAAGGACATTCGACCAACAAGAGCAGTACAAATAAAAATCTTGCAAGGGAATCCCTTCAAAAAACTGGTCAATGGGGTCCACTTAAGAAAATATAATATATAGCAATCTCAAGTTCTACTGGTGAAAACCTCTTCTGGGGTGCCAGTAGGACTCAACTAGGTCGAAAATCCCTCGGGGAGGCCTAAGTCGAAGTTGAGAATAAAATAATAAATAAATAAAAAAGAAAAATAAAAGAAAGAAAAACAAAGATAAGCAATAAAGAAGCAAAAG
The DNA here is from genome assembly GCA_000966675.3 of Picea glauca. Classification (NCBI taxonomy): domain Eukaryota; kingdom Viridiplantae; phylum Streptophyta; class Pinopsida; order Pinales; family Pinaceae; genus Picea; species Picea glauca. The sequence goes on along the minus strand of JZKD02S1673213.1, from coordinate 888,517 downwards.
ATTAAGAAAAAAAAAATTAAGAAAGCAATAAACAAGATAGTTATTCAAAATTAGGTACATAACTGCTCGACAATAACAAGCTATATGACCAACTTTAACCAATAAATCATTCATTCACTCCACCATATTCAAACATGAGAAGATAATGAGGTCCTTGGTCATCACTAAAGACATTCAGAGAATAAAAATTGAAATTGAGCCCAAACTTCGCACCAAGGCAAGATTTGCAACATATCCTAAATAAACAGACTAGTGAATCTACCGAAAAACAAGTATTTCATCCAGTCGAACAAGAAACTCATCAATCAAATAAGTGTGAATCCTTTATATCAAACGAGCGGGAGAGATAGCAAGAAAGAGTGCATGTAAATAATACTTTAAACAAGCATGAACATCCTCGATTGAATCAACAAAGAAATCACGTCCTTAGAAATCCATCAATCAAGTCGATAAGAGACATGAAACCAACTTGGTCAGACACTTCAACCGAAGATCCTCGATTGAATGAAGGAACTAACCTTACCAAAATACACAAGCAAATAAAATAACAAAATTTGACAAAGCCGGGCACACTCCTTGAGAAAAAAAATATGACTTAGTCGAAGCAGCTGGTCAGTGGGAGTACATTAATACAATTAATGCTCAACATGATGACTTCAACCGCCATGCCACCATCGAAACAATTGTCCCTCCACACGAGCGAGTAATTACACCCAACATTTCTATCAAGGCATGCAAATTAATGATGTCATTAGATGAATTAAATTCCCCCATCCATCTCCTTCCTATAAATATGGATGAGCCATATGAATTTGTCTTAGTGTTATTCACACCTAAGCACCCAGATAATTAGAGTACATAAATTGAAGCTATGAATCCAAATATAGAGTTTCATAAATCTCCATCTGACCAACAAGAAATCATAGGCATACCAAGAATGAGAGGAAAAGTATCAGACTCCTTAGTTGAGCAAGGACAAAGTCCAAACTCAACATAATGGGTGCAACAGAGTTAGAAGAACACATGCAAAATATTCAAGGGGATCGAATCAAAGAAATCGATTGGTCATGATAGTAGAATAATTTCATTGTGTGGGGAATGGAAGATGATGCATGAAAGGAGGAAACAAATTTCCTCGAACAGGCAGGAATCCAACAATTTATGGGTGTGCCTCAAGTTAAAAAGTTTGATGGATGGAAAGAGGAAGCTACCAAGTTCTTTGTAAGTCAATACCACAATGACCATCTATGGCTAGACTTTCCAGTCGACATCACTGGGTGAATAATTTGTAGGATTACTATAATCCCACATGGGTGTACTCCTGTACCCAAAACCCTAAATTCGAATGATTGGATCGAGTCCCTCACAAGAGGAACCTCAATGAAAAATTCAAAGGGTCTGCTAATCAATAGAGTAACCGACCTTAAATAAAAATGGACATGTGTGATAATTTTTTTATGCTTCACAACTATAGGTCAAGATTCAAATGTCAATCTTACAATGTTGGAACCAATTGTCCAAATCCTTGATTCTGGGGCACAATTCAACTGGCCAGAGCACTTTAGATGCACTGATTAAAATCAATTGCAAGGATTGCCAAGAAAATGGTCAATCCATCAGATTTCCATTTTTGTTAATCTAGCTCGCCATGAACCAATTCAACCAAGTTGACAAACCTTCATTCACCTCAAGGTAGATCCCAACCATGAATAATCACAACATTTTTGCGTCAAGAGTAGGCGGGTCATATGATGACCCACCGACTGAAGTGATGTTCAAAAATTGGGTAAACAATCTAAATAATATGTCACACAAGTGGAGAGTAGAGAAGAAATTTCGATGAGCTCTACCACTGAGTGTCGATACCTAATTAAATATTTACTACACCAATATCTGGTGTGGAGTTAGCGTGGGGGAAATACCAGAAGAATTAGAGTACTAACCGAAAAAGTTCCAAATATTTCAGGAGCTTGACAGGAAACTAGGCTTTGAAGCACTGATCCCACCAAATATATTGAGTGATAATTCAACCATTTTAAAACCCTTGAATGATGGGGAATAGGAGGAAGAAAGATAAGTGACCTTATATACAATACCATTTGTCCCAAATATGGATAGGGAAGCAAGTACCCCAATAAATTAGACTCCAAGAAAGAGAAAAAAATAGGAAAAAATAGTCAGGGGTAAACAAGTAGTGATGTCAAGGTAGTCCCGGAAGATGTAAACATAATATGGCAAGATACATTTCAGTCAGACACTGCTCTCGACTTTAACAATCCCTTAATCAGAGAAAAAAATGCTTCATTCACGAAAAAGTTAGTCGAAATAACTTGACTAAAAGAAAAACATGTGCGACAGGATGGAGTTGTCACTCGAATAATTTTGAAGTCAATCATAGGGACACAATTTAAATAATCTATGGAAACCTTTAATGTCAAGTGTGACGAAGCAAAGAAAACTAGAGAATCTCTAGAAAAGAATGTAGAGACAAGGGGAAAAAAGAAACAAAGGTTGGTGGATTAGTAGGATCAAAGCATAGGTCATTCGACCCCAACTGCAACATGTCAGTCAAAAATTACTCGACCCAACCCAAGTAAAAAAACCCATTCCAAAGAAGTTGCGAAAAACTATAAGAATAGTCGACCTTACAAGAGAATCCCCACCACCAAAGGCTACTCTTATTATTGAGCAAACAATAGAAGAAAAAGAGATGAAAAGATAGAAGAAGAAACCAAGGAAATATCGTTGAAAATAATCATCAGATGCAACCATTTCAGATACTCCTCCTAACAACAGTAATCAAGGAACTACATTGTAGTTAGGGTTAGAATATGTCAATGAGAACTTACAAAATGGAATTACCAAACAAAATACTATATTTGATTCGACCCCACTGGATAGGTCGAATCCAATCGACACGACGCAACCTAGAACTGGACCTAGCAAAGAAAGTCATCTGGTCCACCCCGACCTAGTCACATCAGCAAGTACATCATAATCTGTAGAAAGAGAGACAACTACAAACACTCAAGGGTTAGTACATACGAATGCCCAACTATTTGATGAATTGGACCACCAGGAGAAATCCAATAAATAAGCAGAGAATTCTGAGCAATACAAACAACTGAAACTGGAACAATTGACCAATTGTGACAACGATCAAGAAAATAGAGATAATAATTATGGTGTATAATCTCCCGAGGATGGAATACCCCCACCAGAGATTCCTCCCTCGAGAAGCCTTTAAAAATACCATTCAAATCCCCCAGAATATACTGGAAATACAACACAAAATAATGCACAAGGTCAAGGGAACAATGATGGAAGGAAGAACCCTGACATGCAAGCATAATTAGGGGAGACTACTAAGAAAAATCAAGGAAATGATGATACAAACACAAGAAACAATGCTAAAAAATAAAAAGGAGAAAGAGGCTGTAGAAAAGGTCTGAAAGAAAAAGAAGAAGACCATACATAGGAAGGATAGAACTCCAAAGGCAATTACATTTACAACTTTCAAGCTATTCGGGTCTACAGAACCACTTGCAAAAACAATATTCGACCCAACAAATGCATCATATGAAGAGATGCTTGACTTTTATGGTGAAGTGAACAAATAAGAAACAAATATATGGAAGAGGGCCCTCAAGGATGGTTCTTGAATGAAGACAAGGAGAAATAAGAAGAAAAATATATTGAAATATTGTACACAGCTCACCAAAGAGAATTTGGGCATTGAACACCCAACAAAAGGATTCGATCCTCTAGTAGCAATAAATTTTTGGTAGAAGCATTTATAACCACAGGTGCTAACAATCAGTTGGAAATCCAACACCTAAGACATGCAAATAAATAACTTAATCAACTACAAAACATAGAATTAAGAAGTAGTCGGGATGGATTGGTTCAACAAACAACAACGATTATGTAGTCGGAACATGGAAAATTCAAGGAAGTACAACATCAATTAGAACTGACCAACCCACATGAGGCAATCCTCAACACAGTACTTAGTAGTTGGCCTTCATATTTGTCCTCAATTTATAGAAAGATCAAATCACAAAGAACCATAATTGTTTATCTATGAAAAACAAGAGAATTCACCTCTGACAAAAAATGTAAAGTGGCCATATCGACCCACATTTCAAAAGAAAAGGCGATGGAAGCAAAATTGTCAAAATAAGAGAATTTGTGGTTGAGGGAGGCATCTAAAGATCAAGCAAAAATAGAAAAATCCATTAAGCATATTGAACAAATCAAAAATAAAACTAAGGAATCCAAATAGAACTTCGACCCAGAGTCGACTCCTATACAAGAAGCCCCCTTGACCGACAAGCTAGATTTTATGGGGAAACTAAAAGCAGTAGGGATAAAGGTGCAATAATCCATCGAAGAATGGAAAATGTTTTCACACTACTTGTAGAAAATATATTCGAGCATTTATATAACAACATTTGGAGGATTGTTGCATCATCCTACAGAAAATTCGGAGGCCACATCGACTTATCGACAAAATTTCCAATTTTTCAATCCCACACCATCTGAGTCGAACATCTTGACCACCATCCATCAGTAAAGAACTCCATAGGTAGTCATCAAAGGCTTAGGAGAGTCACATGTACAAGTAAAAAAAAAACCTATTGAATGCATGAGTGGGATATTCTTGAAGAAACACATGAGTCGACCATGCGGTCAGGAGGAAATCCATGAACAAGCAAATGACATTCAAGAAAATTGATTCCAAAAATTCTCTACGTCGACATTTTGTTTATATTTCTATCACTTCTTTCTCATTCACATGTTGTAATATTTTCAAATATAATATAATCTATTGGTGAAAACCTCTTTGGGGGAACCGATG
>JZKD02S1673213.1:862289-875024 GCA_000966675.3 Picea glauca | reverse complement strand
ATCTTACCTCTAAGGAAGCACATGAAAATATTTCAACCAGTGGACAAAGTACTTGCATGGATGCACTAGATCTACGATTTCACTTGATTGATCAATTTATGGATCAGTTAGAGTATGAGTGTGCAAATAAACTTGTTGGGCAAGCAAATTTTTCAACATATTTCAGTTTTAGCTTTCGTATTTTATTTCCAACTCTCAATTTGAGCATATTTTTCATTATTGTATAGTGTCAGTTTGCAACAATGAATAGTTTTAGTTTTAGTTTGATTTCCAATTTCAATTGCAGAGTTGGTTGGTTGTAAATCAAGTCACAGTTTGTAGGTTGAAGGTCTCATAAAAGTTGGGAGAAGCCCAATGGATCAGGAAAAGGGTCTACAAGTTCTTTGGCACCTCATAGGGAGGATTCCATCCCCATTGGAGCCAATCTTAGCACATATAAATTTTCACATGAAAATTTGTGATCTGGTCAAACTTGATTAATAGAGGTCATATGGGCAATCATGATCAATTAAATCCAGTCTTGTCATGGTTCAATCATCTCATGAAATCAAATCTATTTGTGCCATGCGACATCATCAAGAAGTTGAGCATGCACAAGTTTTGCACAACCTCCTAATGCTGTGCAATTTGGTAAAGAAGTACAACGTGGTGATGATTTATTTTATTGGTTGTTTAACCTGATATTGGGGTTCAAAACACTTCATTTTTCATGCAACAAACTCTCCAAGCATCGTTTCTCCTCTTTGCAACTTGCAAATCCTTCATCCAAGGTCGCTACACAAGTTCGTTGTGCAAGTTGTCAAATCAATCAACAGTGCACTCAAAGATCATAAATGTGAGTGATGATGAAATAGTCAATGAGAATACATCAACAAAAGTAGGTCATCAATCAGATGTAGTTTGGCTTCATTCTTTGCAATATTAAGGCACATTAGGGTTTTGAAGTTTTGAGAGGCAGATGACATTTTGAGGAAGGATCAAGGGGTTCTAGGACGTCTTATCATCATCATGAGGCCACCATCACCATCATCCATCATCATCTATCAACCAAAGTCAAACAAAGGGGGAAAAAGTGTAAAAAAGATCTTTGCTACGCAAATTTTGCAGGGAACACTACACAATTGTTGTAGGTTGCAGTTACATAGTATGTTACAACAACACGCTACATAAATGACAATTTAGTGGTAAAATTCAAGATCATTTTATGACCAACTGGAGAGGAGTTTGGAAAAACCCATATATTTTTTTGTCGAGCATGAACTCAATAACAAAAGCCTCTCTCAGGTTTTACATAGGTGTCACATTTTTGGAGATTTGAATGAATCTTTACAGCCCATTTTTCCGTATTTAAGCATTTATTGTTTTCTTGTTTTAGTCATCATCTTTGAGCGTCGATTCTGAGAAGCTAGAGAATAATTTTTGAAAAATAAAGATATTCTGTCAAGCACGAACCCAATAACAAAAACCTCTCTCTGGTTTTACAAAGGTGTTATTATTTGGAATATATGAAATTATCTTTGAGACCTATTTTCCATAATTTCGCCAAGCCAGATTTGCTGACAGAGTTCTAGAATATTTTGAAATTCGACTTGATGGACCTCCAAGTTAGCAAGGGTGATCCAAAATTTATATGGATATTGAAGCTTGGATATTCTCCTATCATATCCCATGATTTTCTCTTCAGTTGGCACATTTTTAGTTGGTCAAAAATCAAACCATAGATAGTAGGATATGAGCAGATTTTTGGCAAATATTCTTTCCTAAGTTATTGTAACAACTCTCTATCTTTGGAAAAATATGGATTTATACCTCCTTAGGATAGAATGTGATATGTTTATATATATTGAATGAGGATAGAGGTCTAGGGGGTTGAAAAAATCACAAAGGATATTTTGTACTGATCATTGTACAAATTTTCTGAATTTGAATGAAATACTAGTGCAGGTGTCCAAAGATTTTTCATAACAAATATTATAGTGGTGATGGCTTGAAGTCTGTGTTCATTCATGTATGTTCTTCTCATTTCTTTATTTTTCATCTCCTGATACTTATATGTTTAAATTGTATATCAAATGGTCTGAAATTCATCTCAAATGATGATTTAGATTCAAGCAATTTGAACTTTGTTTTTCCTTCTTAACTCATCATAATTCATCTTTTATGGTTCTTTGAATGCTTAATGTGTTTTTCTCCTTCTTCCATCCTATAAAAACTAAAATATCATTACCTACCTAGCCTTTGCTTCCTTGAGAGTTCTACCTACCAGTCACTGATTTCATTTGCTTTCAAAGTTTGACTCCATTGCCCAACATGTCCCTTTCCTTATTGCAAGAAAACATTAAAAACCCTTCATCTAATCCAATATCTAGCCTCTGATCCTCAAAATAAAACCTATCTTTAGAGACCAAGTGACAAGAGAGATCCCTCTTTGAACTGAAAGGGCTCGTTTCAGTTCTAAAGTGGTTTTGTGGTTACCTTTGTGAGTTGCTTCCTCATCCTATGAAATTTACTTAGTGCTAACACATTCAATGTGGGAGGTCACTCACCAACATATGAGACAATATTTATAAAATAACAGACACCAATAATTTAATAAAACATAATTTTATAATCAACTACATATGCATTAAAAAACACAAAAAATATACAGCTAGAATAATCAAAAGATAATGATAATATTTTATCTTGCATCTAGTGGCTTGACCTAAATAAATAGAATTTTTAGACATCTTCACCAATCCATATTGCATATGGATAATGTACAATATTGAGGATGTGATCATCCTCGCTAGCTAACAGAGACAAAAACTTTGAAATCATTAGCCTACTAGCGTACTCTGGTTGATCTTTTTGGGAAACATTTGCCCCCACATGAGGATATGTACATTAGTCAATAGCCTAAGAGGGAGTTGGTAGAAGGTCAACCGAGTGACATGAAAACTCTCAAAATATAAATGAAATATATCTTTGAAGTAAAGGGTAAGATACAACTCCCCTCAAATACACTACAATAATGATTTAGAGTAATACAAATCCATTGTTAAACAATGGAAGATCACCTGATTAATTTGGGCTTGTGAAACAAACTATCTACATAATACATCAAAGTTCAACTAATTCAATGTCCATTAGATGTATGGTGTGCTAGTGTCATGATCATAAGGGATAAGCACCTAACCTCCTCTGCTTCAAAAGAATGTAAATTGAATTGGACCCTAAATCTTAGAAGTTGTTGGGGTCAATGATGTCTACATATGTTAGGGACCTAACGTCCCTAACCCCTCACGTAGGTAGAATAATATAATTCCATGTAATACATGCCAATATTGATAAGGCCTAGAAATACTTAGGAATAAGTCAAATGTAAGAATACCTAATAGAAGCTTTCTCTTCTAGAAGGATCTTCCCTAGATTGTTCTTTTGGATAGATAGATTTAGTATAAATAGGAATAGAGGGTATGAGAAATCTTGTCTTGGAGATTATTGTAATAGATCTCTTCTCTGTTGGAGGTTTCCCCCTCGAAGAGGAAAGTGAACATTGCTATCGTTAATCAAGGTGTTATTTCTGGTGTTATTCTGGTATTATTTTGGTATTCTTCTAGTTATATCATTGTTTCTCTGCCATTTCTATGCTAAAATATTTTTGTTTTGCATACTACTTTATATCTGGAATACTACAAGTGGTATCAAAGCACCTTCCTCGGTAGAAAATTATGGGTTAAATTTTTTCAGGGTAGAGATGTATCCCGACATCTTAAAGCTACATAGATCTATTGTTACGCACATAAACCCATGATCAGGGAGTCATAAATGAAGGAAATACAAGAGATACTTAAGTGCACATCTGTTGGCCACCCTTGTAACCCCTGTTGGTACCCCTTCAAGTGGTAGCGCATCAGACAATACCTGTATACATATAATCCTATATACCATGAATCCCTTCATAAATAAACCGATCGACCACCTGAATGCTATAGTTCCACCGAGAACAACACTCGAGAAGATACTCTCTAGTACCTGGGTAGTCGAGTAGTACAAATAAGGGAACAGTCTAGCCTCCTTAGTTGGTGCCTTGAGATATTAGGCCGAGTACTATTGTTGGACCCCACATGTATATCATTAAGATATAACATAGGGAAAACCCTTGTCTGTAGAATCTCTGAATATCCTACCCCTGGGGAGGGAAACAAAAACAAAACAAATAAGATCTATTACTGTGCAACTATTCCTTCTGCATTTTGATTGTGAAATTACTACATATTTCTTCTTGTTAAGAATTTGGGCATTTCTTCACTGTAGTATTATTCAGGTTGGAGTATAAGTCCACAGGAGTAAAAACAAAAGTATAGTGGTCCCGCCGACACACTTATTTGGGACCTATCCCAATAGGTTCCTCTCTTCACCCTGATTCCAATGATACCTATCATTTTTAACACAATTTTTTTTATGGACCCAACCCTTCTCTGACACCCTTATTTGGCCCCTATCCCATTGGATCACCCTTTTCTCCTTGATCATAGTTGTACCTATCATTTGACACCCTTCTTCTCAGTGGTCCCACCCACCCCTCCATACCCCTTTTGTTTCCCCTATACCATTTGCCTACCCATTTTTCCAAATGGCTACCACACGAGCCCAAGAACTCAATACCTTGATTGTTGACACCCACCATAACTAGGAAGACAACAAGAATATCAATTCCAACCTTACCTCAATCAATTCAGCTATTGAGATCCTCAAGGAACAATGTTCCTACATCAAAGACCTCAAAGACCTCAAATCCACCTTTGAACACTTCACGGTTCTTTCCCATAACCCTTCCTCTTCTGAACAACCATATTATCAGGATGACCATGACTCCTCTTATTACCAAGGTCCTCATACTACCCACTTTTCTTGAGACCTCTGCCCTCCCAGAATTGAGGTGAACAAATTTGATGGATTGGATCCCACAGACCGGGTCACTCAAATGGAATATTATTTCTCTTTGCATGGTATTACTGATGATTTAGCCAAGATTCCTTATGGTGTCCTACATTTGGATCTTGAAAGATGGAAATGGTGAAAAAAGACACGCTAAGGGTATGTTGCTCAGACACAGTTTGTGGCTGAACTTTATGACCGTTTTGACTCTGACACCCACCATTTAGGACTTTTGACCAAGTTAAAGTAGTTTGGGATGGTGGAACACTTTATTTCTGCATTTTAGCACTTGGCTTTCAGAATAGAGGGCATGTTAGATGCTTTCTTTAGGGAATGCTTTATCAGTGGCCTCAAAGATGAAATCTGTGCCCATGTTCTCATGGCACGCCCCCAGACTTAGTTGGAAGCTACCCAATGAAACAAGCAAGAACAACAGATTGTATCCTCCCATTGATCCAGGTGGATATCGATGGCCACCCACCTATTCTAACTAGCTCAAAAAAATTTCCTGGCAACTTACTATTTTAACAGTTTTTCGGTTCCTAAACTTCCAAGGGCATTTTGAGGGCCTAAATGATTTTTTTGGGGGGCATAAAGAACCTAAATGAGAACTAAAGGCTCCAATTTTACCCCCAAAATTAATCTCCTCGACGATACCTTTCCAACGAGCTATCGTGTGCCCCAAATGAAGATCGTATGCCAAAGTTACACCCCTGAGAAGTTGATACACCAAACTATCCAAAACGAGGTTCACAAAACTATTGGATTTTCATCTTCCAGGTTTAGGGTTGTGGATTTTCTTCATGTTAAAAAGGACTTGGAGCCTCAATATAACAATCATCTTCTTGAAAATGCGAGTATCCATCACATCTCTTCTCGGAGATAAGTTGCCACCATTCTAGCAAGTCTTTCAATCTGTATTTTTACAGTTCTGTACACTTCACACATTAATAGAAATTGTTTATTACTATATATCTGTGCCTCTTGTTATATTTTTGATATATATCTTTTATTATTGTCTCTCTTTCAATATCTCTGTATATTTCTGTGTTATATCTCCGCTCTCATTTCGTGCCGAAAAATAATCTGGACCAATGGCATCAGAGTAGGTTGCTCTTGATCATTTTTCAGTGCATGTCCCCAACGAGGTCCGAGTATAGCAAGTTGGGTCTCGAGAATGTATCTGTTGAGGATAATTTCTCTCGCACACCCAAGAAACCCTCCATGGAAGAAGAAAATAAAAATGATGGAGCAACAGATTCTATCAATCTATTGCTTGAGCAAGCTCTCACGCGACATAGGGAGGAAATGATGGAGAATTTTTCCCACATCCTTCAATGTCTGCCGATAAAAACAGGCATGCCTTCATCAAGTCACCACTTTGGAGGAAACTCGCCTTTCAAGGTACAAGTTAATTTTGATATTCTCGTATTTGAAGGACAGATAGATGCAGACGCCCTAGAAAAATGGTTAAATCTGCTAGAAGGTTATTTCTCTTTTCATAATTTCTCTAACATAGAAATCATCACCTTCACACTCCTTAAGGCTCTCCCACATGTAAAAAATTGGTGGGAAACTTACTGGGAGAAAAGTTCCATAGAGGAGTATGGAATATATGGTTCGAGCCCACTTGGGATTCTTTTGTGGATGAGGTCAAGGAAAATTATTACCCTGTTGGAAACTATGAAGACCAGTACATGAGATGGACCATGCTACGTCAAGAGAGGGGCCAAGCAGTGTTAGAGTTCACCAATACCTTCCATACCTTTTGCACCAAGATGGGTGTCAAATACTCCGAGCGACATTTGGTTTTGAAATACCGTGGGACTCTACACAGATACATCCAAACTAAAATGGATTTTCTGGACATCTCATCACTGGGTAATGCTTATCAATATGTTGTTAAAATCGAGCATAAATTTAAGCACCAAAAAAAATGGGAGTTTGGGTTTGCATATCCGTAACAACCAAAGTATGGTAAAGATGGCCCTAACAACCAACCTTCAGAAAAACCATCCAAGCCATAAGAAAAGAAGGGTAACAAAAAGATGAAGAAGGACATTGGAAAGTGGTGCGATTTCCAAAAAATACCTTGGCACAACACTGATGAATGTCGGTCAAAACATTCATTGGTGGTTGAGATCAAAGACAAGAAGACGAACCCCGATTCAAAAAAACTGATAGAATACAGATCATCGACACAAACCCCACTGCTATTGTCGCGACTGCAACAATTCAACATGAAGAACCAATAGATATTGAAGAGGGGAAGTTCCTTTTTCATTCATAGATGTGGGTGAAGGGGACCCTACTGCATTTCATTGTTGATAGAAAAATCTAGAAGAACCTCATCTCAGCAGAGGCTGTAAAACAATTTAGATTATCGAAAACACCACACCTGCATCCATACAACATCAGGTGGCTTTGCGAGGGACGAGATCCCTGTGTAAGCTAGAATTCTCAATTGTCATATGACATCCATCCCTTCAAGGATGAGGTATTATGTGATGTTTCCCCACTGGACATCTGTGATGTTCTTTTGGGCCAACCATATATGTGGAAGAGCCATGCTAATCATGAGTCTTGACCTCGTAGTGTCATTATTACTGTGGGGGTCATCTCTATAGGATATTAGAGGTAGTTCCTACTATTGTCCCACCTAAACAATGCCACAAGGTATTATCTCATAATACAAAATTTAGCTTCTTCATAATCTTTTCAAAAGGTGAACAAAAGAACACCGCAACCATTGTAGCCTCAGTCTAAGCACCTTCTCTTCAATAGAAGCAGGTCAACAAGATTGAAGCCAAGCGCAAGGATTCCTTCTGCACAAAGTCATATCATGTAGCCAGACTGGTTAAAAAGGTCCAAGCCTTCCAACCACAGGTTCGTGACAGCCTTCAACAAGCTAATCAATGCAACTTCCCCAGCAAGGCAAGCAAATCATCAAGGTTCAGATTCAACAAGCGCTTTCCTCTCTCCCCCCGGGAATCAATGCAGTGGAGACAATTGCTTCCTAAGGAGGGAGTATTTATCCAGGTGGATATTGGTGAACACCCACCTATTCCAACTGGCTCAAATTTGTTTCCTAACAACTTACTATTTTTAGCAATTTTTTCGGTTCCTAAACTTCCAATGGCATTTTGTGGGTGTAAATGAAGTTTTTTTGGGATCGAGCACCTCAATTGTATCCAAAGTCTTTGATTAAGACCCCAAAATGAATCTCCTTGACGATACCTTTCCAACAAGCTATCGTTCGGCCCAAACAGAGATCGTATGCCAAAGTTACACCCCCGGGAAGTTGATACACCAAACTACCCAAAACAGGGTCCACAAAACCGTTGGCTTTTCATCTTTCTGGGTTAGGGTTTTGGATTTTATTTATGTTAAAAAGGCCTTGGAGCCTCATTGTAACAATCGTCTTCTTTCTAATGCGAGTATCCATCACATCTCTTTTCAGAGATAAGCTGCCACCATTCTAGCGAGTCTTTCACTCTACATTTTTACAGTTCTATACATTTAGCACATTAATAGAAATTATGTATTATTGTATATATGTGCCTCTTGTTATATTTCCAATACATCTCTATTATATTATTGTTTCTCTTTCAATATCTCTGTATATTTTTGTGTTATATCTCTGCTCTCGTTTCGTGCCGAAAATAATCCGGATCACCTAGCCTTGCAAACCCTCCTTTCCTCCTCTCCCTAAACCCACCAATTATGCCTCTCCTACAACTCCCCTCAAAATCTATAAATTAGCCAAGGATGAAATGGTTGAATGTGAACTCAAGGGTTTTTGTTATAATTGTGATGAAAAATATTTTCTCGAGCACAAGTGTAAGGAACTTAAGCTTTTTATGGCTATGACTGAGGATATTTATGAACAAGATGTTGTTGTTTCTCCTATGGAGGAACTACCACCACCATCTGATCTGACCCCACCCTATGATCCACTAGATTTTGACCTGGTGATTTCACTTAATTCCCTCCCTGGCTTCTCTGATCCCCAGAATCTCAAATTAATTGGTTACATCAAAAAGAGGAAAGTCATCATACTTGTGGACAATGGTAGCACCCATAATTTTATTCATCGCCACATTGCCCAAGAATTCAATTGTTACATTCGTGCCATCAATAATTTTCAAATCATGATTGCTAATGGAGGTTCCATGAAATGTGGGGAATATGTGAAAATGTGTGACTCCAAATTGGTCAGTATCACTTGAAATCCCATATGTTTGTTATAAACATGGGTGGCTATGACATTGTTCTTGGTGTCGAATGGTTATGCACTGTAGGCCCCATTCTCATGGATTTTAAGGACTTAAACATGCAATTCCAATAGGAGGGACAACAATATAAGTTCCAAGGCATCACAATAGGCTCCCCTAACATCATCAGTTCCCATTGCATGGAAATGCTCCTAAAAAAAGGTCATTCAAGAATTATAGCCCAACTCCACTCCATTCATGCTGTTGATACACATTCTATGCATCTCGACCTCCAATCTATCCTTTCCCTCCACCAAGTTGTTTTTACCACTCCCAATGAACTTCCCCCTTCCCGTGGAGTCCATGATCATTCCATACCTCTCATCTCGGGTAGTATTCCTCCCAATGTTCAGCCTTATCGTCATCCCTTTGCCCAAAAGAATGAAATTGAGAAAATTGTTCATGAATTACTAGAAGCCAATGTTATTTGTCCCAATACTAGCCCCTATTCTTCCCCTGTGGTCATGGTACTCAAGAAAGAAGGCACTTGGCGCATGTGTCATGATTTCCACGCCCTCAACAAACTCACAATAAAAGACAAATTCCCCATTCCCATCATTGATGACCTCTTGGATGAATTGAGTGGTGCTCAATACTTCACCAAACTGGATCTACGTTCTGGCTACCACTAGAGCCGTATGAAAGACTAAGACATTCCCAAAACTACATTTCACACTCATGAGGATCATTATGAATTCTTGGTAATGCCCTTTGGATTGTGTAATTCTCCTTCCACTTTCCAAAGTATTATGAATCATGTCTTCCGTCCTTTTCTCCTTCATTTTGTCTTAGTTTTCTTTGATGATATTCTCATTTATAGTAAAAATTGGCCCTCCCATCTCTCCCATGTGAATCAAGTTCTCCATCTACTCTCTAAGCACCAACTTTTCCTCAAACAATCTAAATGTGCCTTTGGTGCCTCATAAGTGGAATACCTGGGCCATATTGTTGGCAAGGATGGTGTCTGAGTGGATCCTAAGAAAATTGAATCTATGCAGGATTGGCCTCGCCCTAAAACTCTTAAGATCTTGCATGTTTTTTTGGGTTTAATGGACTATTATAGAATTTTTTTTTTCAGAATTATGGAAAAATTGTAGCTCCTCTCACTTCTCTCCTTAAAAAGAATGCTTTCACTTGGACTTCAGTTGTGGATCATGCCTTCCAAGCCTTGAAAGAGTCTATGTGCTCGACCCTTGTCCTAACACTTCCAGACTTCACAAAGACATTCGTATTGGAATGTGATGTTTTCGGGAAAATAATTGGAGTCATCCTCATGCAAGATGGTAGGCCTTTGGCCTTCACTAGAAAACAACTTTTCGAGCGACATTTGGGCCAATTCATTTATGAAAAGAAAATGTTAGCTATTATGCATGCTGTGAATCTTTGACATCCTTATTTATTAGGTCAATGATTCCAAATCAAAACTAATCATCAGAGTCTCAAGTATTTCATGAAACAATGAATTTCATTCCTGGCGCAACAAAAATGGGTGACCAAGCTATTTGGTTATGATTATGAGATCATTTACAAGAAGGGAAAGGAAAATGTCATGGTCGATGCTCTTTCCCAGAAATATGAAGAAGACATGTCCCTTTTCTCCCTCTCCTTCATTGTACTAGATTAGCTCCAAGCTGTTCGCTAGGAATGGCTGCAAGACCCCAAAATTTCTCACATGCTCCACCAATTGCAACACAATTCTTCACTTTCTCCAGGGTAATTTTGGCACAATGAAGAGCTTCACTACAAAGGTCGTTTGTATTTATGCAAGAAATCAAAACTTAAATCCACAGTGCTTTCTGAACTTCATGCCTCACCCACAACCGGGCATTCGAGGTTTACCAAAACCTTTGAATGGGTCAAACGTTATTTTTTCTAAGATGGTATGAAACATGATGTTTGCACATTTGTGGCTGAATGTAACATCTGTTAACACAACAAGGGAGAAACTGTCAAAGCTTTGGGCACACTCCAACCGCTTCCGATTCCCCCTGCTATTTGGCGAGATATTTCTATGGATTTCATTATGGGCTTACCTAAATCGGCCAATAATTCAGTTGTCATGGTGGTCGTAGATCATCTCTCCATATATGCTCTTTTTTTTCTCTCTTAAAAAGCCATTCACAACCGCCACAGTGGCTCAAATCTTCATGGATAATATCTTCAAGCTTCATGGCATGCCTAACTCTATTATCTTTGACAGAGAACCCACTTTCACCAACAATTTTTGGCAAGAATTTTTCAAGCTACAAGGAACCCAATTGCATCTTAGCACTACCTATCACCCCTAGATGGATGGCCAGGATGAAGTTTTCAACAAGTGTTTGGAAACATATTTGAGGTGTTTTGCATCTGAGAGGAAAAATTAGTGGGCTCAATGGTTACCCCTAGTTGAATGGTGGTACAACACATCTTACATACAACTACTCACATGACTCCTTTTGAAGTAGTTTAAGGCCAAAATCCCCCATCGATTCTCTCATATATGTCAGGGGTCTCGAAGGTTCAGGAGGTTGACAAAAATATTACCATCTGAGAAGGTATTCTTGATGCCCTCAAAGACAATTTGGTCATGGCTCAGAATCACATGAAGCAACAAGCAGATCAAGGTCGTTCCGAATGAAATTTTGTTGAAGGGATCTAGGTGTTTCTTCGAATACAACCTTATAAGGAAACTTCACTCAAAGTTGACCACTGTCAGAAACTTTCACCCAAATTTTATGGTCCTTATACAGTGCTCAAGCGTGTGGGATCGGTGGCCTATCAGTTAGCTCTACCTAGTCAGTTGAAGCTCCATCCTATTTTTCATGTTTCCTACTTAAAGAAAGTGATTGGAACTAAGTGCCAAACTCAAACTAGTCTCCCTGAGTTGGATGAAGAAGGTTCCATATGGTTGCAGTGACAAGAAGTCTTGGCCCAACAAGAGCGTCAACTATGTCAGCGCACCATCAAGGAAGTGTTATTCCAATGGAAAGATACAACTTCAGAAGATGCCACCTGGGAACCGACCACCATTCTACAACAATTTACTCATCTTAGTCCTTGAGAACAAGGTTGTTCTTCAAGGGGGAGGGAATGTTAGGGACCTAACCTCCCTAACGCCTCACGTAGGTAGAATAATATAATTCCATGTAATAAAGGCCAATATTAATAAGGCCTAGCAATAAGGAGGAATACGTCAAACGTAAGAAGACCTAATAGAAGCTTCTGGTTCTAGAAGGATCTTCCCTAGATTGTTCTTTTGGATAGATAGATTTAGTATAAATAGGAATAGAGGGTATGAGAAATCTTGTCTTGGAGATTATTGTAATAGATCTTTTCTCTACTGGAGGTTGCCCCCTCGAAGAGGCAAGTGAACATTGCTATCATTAATCAAGGTGCTCTTTCTGGTATTATTCTGGTATTGTTTTGGTTATATCATTGTTTCTTTTCCATTTCTATGCTAAAATATTTATGTTCTGCATACCATTTTATATCTGGAATACTACAACATAAACATATCTCTACACATATTATATTACCTGCCATGCTAAGCGACAAA
>JZKD02S1673213.1:837869-856006 GCA_000966675.3 Picea glauca | reverse complement strand
GAGACATTTTCATTTTGAATCATCTTGTACTTGAACATTTAAGTGGGGTAAAAGGAGGTTGCCCCCTCGAAGAGGCTTATTATCTGAAATTATCTATTTTTCAAGGCGTTGAGTGAGGTTTTTCTATGCTATATTGGTATTTGGTTCTTAACATTATTTTTCTTATAAAAAGTAAAATTAATAGGTGCAAAATAACAAATTGCTATATACATCTATTGGTGTCTGAAATTTCTATCCAAATGTATTGATTAAGAGGGTCAATCTTATGAAGTTAAATATGAGGAGAAATGTTCTTTCTAACATAACAAGCTATGCCTCTTATCCCTCTATGGTGGGATTTTTTGTTCCATGCCAACCACAAGACAAATCCTTCCATGTTAGGGACCCTAGACTCCTCATGTTCCCAAGTTTCAGTTAAACATATAATATCAATATCACTCGGGATCCAGCTTATCATAGGACTTGCGTGCCATGGAAAGCCACAACGATTCCAAAAAAGGATCCCGAGTGTCCCAAATTCCTATTTATTATCCTTCTGGTCTCTATCCCTAACAATAGCTTTTCGATTTCTAACTATTGCCCATTTTCCTTCTTTCCTGGCTTCTTTTACCTTTTGAACTTCCTTCCTTAATTCAGCTTGGTCTTGGGGAATGAGGTCTTCATTTATAAATATTCTTGACCCTTTTAATCTCGGAGATTTACTAAGCATGCTATATTTATGGTCATTACAACTTACTTTAACACGGATCAACCTATCTTTGTGATCAATTATTTTTCCTAACCTCTTTGCTTCTATGAGGTAAGTTGTATCAATTTGTGATTTATTTTTTAATTATTCTTTTACTATTGCTAGCTTATCCTCCTCTTGTTGTTCTTTTATACCAAAAATTATGAGGTTCAAAGCTCTTTTATTAGGCTCATGGTCTACTTCCATTAGCCTATTCATTTCCTCTTTGATGAGTTTGATATCCTATTTGTTTTCCAATTTGTTTTCCATATTACTGAGGGTCAAATTGTTGGTTAGTTTTTTCTTCTATCTCTTTAATCCTACTCTCAAGTGGCTCAACATGAGCCACTTCATTAAAAAAAAACATACATCTTTTCATTCAATAATTGTATTTTTTTTTTAATTATATTATTATTTTTTAACGAAAAGTAAATTAAATTCAAATATTAATACATTGTTGGAATAAAGTTTCGTAGTTTTTCATTCATTAAATATTGTTATTTTTTAATGAAAAGTAAATTAAATTCAAATATATTACTAGAATAACGTTTGCATAGTTTTGATATCGAGTCAATACACAATACGAACATGACACCTAATATTTAAATTATTATATTTACAAATAATTTTTAAAATGATTTAATTTTAGCGATTACAATTATGTGCATTAAAATATATGAAGTCCTCTAAATTTAATTTAATTTGAACAAATCCTGAATGAATCATGGATGATCTAGTTCACTAATTTGCACCCAGTTTTATAGTTTACAGAGTTTCCAGGTTACATAGTTTGACACTGACATTCACAGTTTTTTGCAAACAAGAAACAGTAAGTATACCGACACGAAGTTCTTATTTCCAAATGCACGCAAACGCTGGATTTTTCCAGAAGTATATCTCCGGAAAAGAAGTCAGCTTGCAGTTTACATATTTATAAATAAAAATAGCATAATGCGATTGGCAATGCAGAGGGGAATGCAACACCTACTTTGGATAAATCCTCCTGGTCGTGGAGAAGAGTCACAGATTGATTGATGATGGAAGAGATCAGGTAAAACCTGAAACATATTTTACTCCAGTAGAAGGTAACCATGAATCTCCTTTAATGAATTGAGACACTGTAAATTGTTTGGCTTCATTGGAACTCCTAATTGCTCGATAGCCAGGCCATCTGACCCGATTGGCAACGCCTGCACCGGGGCCGCGGTTCATGAATTCCCCATAGTAGAGGGTGTTCAGTGCAAAGTTTCCATTCCATTCCAGCCAACCGGCCGGCTGAATCAAGTCGCCGAGATAAGATTGCATGAACACGGTGCGAGAGTATTGTCTCCACGGTCTGCCGAGGTATGCCGGGAACGATCTCTTCACTGGAATCAGGTCCGAGGCAGCGATCACCTGGCAGTTCTGAATAGAAATACCGGTGTTTTCATTGGGGTCCTGCCTGCCTTGAGCGGTGTAGACTATCTGTTGATTCGCCAGAGGTTTCCGGGCAAAGAGATTGCAATTCTGCAGAACCACGGCTGCGTTGCCGAAGATGAAATCAACTGTGCCGTAGACGTTGCATTCTCTGTAGAACTGGCGAAGAGAATGGACGTAAAGGGTGTCCTGGTACCCCTGGAAGCTGCACCGATAGAATGCCGAAAAATCTGATCCAACGCGCAGGGCCACCGCCTGATGCTTCGCAGCTCCGGCCGTATTCTCGAAGGTAATGTCGCGTGCGATGAACCCATTTCCATTCACAGCTGCAATGTTGAAAATTTCAGATACCTAAATAGCATTTAGATTTTTTTTGCAACACTTGAAATATAAATAGATGTATGGTAGAATCTATACTTACCAACAGTTGCAGAACGATAAGTTGTGTAGCCGTCTTTCACATTTCTGTTTCCTGCAACCACAGTGGCACCTATGCCGTCTCCAATGAACATCAGATGCGTCTTCTTCTTGTTTACTTCCACGTTCTCCCAGTAAATTCCTGCTTTTATATGAATCACGTATCTCGTCCTGCTCTTCTGTGGAGCTGCATTCACTGCATCACCAATGCTGGTGTGATGTCCACTCCCGTCCTTGGCAACCACGGCGTTGGGCATTATATTGTCTCTAGAACTTTGCAGAAGACTTCGTTCTTTTGCAGACATCCAGGACGGAAAGCCGTCTGATTCCATGGCCATGAACTCGGAGCCTTGATCATCAGATAAAAGACGGCGATTGTGAATCGAATTAACGGTTACGTTCGAAGCTCGGGTTGCAATATTCTTGACAATGGCGAGCGAATTGCTGACCAGATGAGAGATACTCATAAGCCCGCCCTGCAATTCCTGTCTGAGATTGCTACGCGCAGAGCTATCAAGGCAGGTGTACTGGTTCGTGATGGCTGCGCTCAGCAATGTCTCCAAGTCATTGACCTTCTCTGGAGCTGACATGCAGCTTCCGTTCTTTAAATTGGATACCGTTTCATACAACTCATCCAGAGTTTCATCGAATAACTCGAGACAATCTTGCAAAGCACCGCGTTTTCTATGGCTCAGCCCGGGCCGAGTCCACATGATCCGAGCTAGGGCGTTTGCCTTCTCGACTGCAGCGATGCTCACACTGAGAACAACGTGAACAATCTCAATTGGCCCAGCCCGATCAGACAATCCAGGAAAGCTTGAAACGCTGGACACGCAGAGCTCCGGATAGAGAGTGCTGCTGCAAGCGTCTTGCACTACCTTGGGCACCGATTTCCAATTCTTAATATGTCCGATCTGCCGATCATCATCTTCATTCTTCTCTTTTTTAAATCTACCAGCAATCCCAACTGACAAACATATAACAGAAATGACGAGCAGGGTCGAAGCCACGGCAGCAACAAGGATTCTCTTACCGGATTTCCACCTTGTGGCTCTCATGGGGGATTGCTCCGATACAGCATTGAATTTGGCATAATTCATACTCGTACTATTCATTTTAACGCCAAACAGATTTCCTTACCCACCAAACTAAACTCAGAGCTCAGAACTCAGAACAGTAGCTTTCATGCCAATCCCGAATAACACTGCGATCAAGGGTTAGGGTTCGGGTGCCTTTAAATGCCTGTTCAACTTACTGTTTATCATGACGTGATAAATGCAAAGCAGCATGACAGTGGGGTTATGTTTACGAGGTACAAAATGCAAAGTAGCAGATCAGCGAGGTTGCTTTGACAGGAAGATGGGTATTTTTTCTCTTTATACGGAACCCATCCTATTTTTGGTCGGAATGGGGCCAGGAAGGAAATTCTTCGTCGGAACGGGGCCGGGAAGGAAATTCTCAGGACCTGTCACAATTACAGCCATTAATAGGGTGCTTTGAAAATCAGTGGCTGGAGCACATTGCAAGATAGGTATCCCAACCGACAGGAAGTTAAGTATCTGGGCTGCTGGGTAATTTTGATTGCAATTCTCATTTTCATCCTTAGTTATATGTACAATTATGTCGGAGTACTTTATTCTTTGCTCKKTGTAGTAAAATTTATTGGATTCAGGGAGGTTATTTTTGAAGAAAATTTTCCTGCACAACAGTTTACTGTATGCGAAAACGGCGGTTTCCACAATTCAGTCAAGGATAATAATTCGKCTGTGGACCATCCGATCCAAATCACACATGAAGGTTCATGCCTTCACTGTTGATATGACATTACTGGCATCATAATTCCCGTGACAGGCATTGAATTATTCGACCCTTCTGTTTTTGATAATAAATCCAATTGTGTTTTGGATGAAGCGATCCACGTTCAGGTTCTTCTGTCACCCATATTTTATTCAGTGACATGTGTGTGGAAGGTTCGATCAGACTGAAACACCTGGAACYTCSGATAATTTTTTTAAATATCTCCCTGCTTCTGTTTGATTCTGTGTTTAAGATGCGCATATATAAGTCACTCTCAGATYCATTGTTTGATATTTCAGATTGGCATATTTAATTCATTCTTGGATTCAGAAAGCGAGGATTGAAGCTAATATGGGGCCATTCGGCTTGGAGTGGCATATCGATTTTGATTGGGAAGATTTGGCTTTTGTCCCGTGCGTGGAATTTGGAAGTGTGTCGAGCAATTTAAAATGGAAACATAGATATAGGGATTCGGAACGTAATTGCTTGTGAATTTGGATCAGAAAGTTTTCATTAAAGAATTGCTTCGTAACTCAAATGACAATGACAAGTACTCTCGCTGGTGACATTCATAACGATATTTAATTAGCGATTAAAAAAGTATAATTTAGAATTTGTAGATTCCAAAAAAACGCTCTACAGAAATGATATTTAAAGCAATTTCGTTTAACAAATCAAAGATACTTAATTAAATGTATAATTTTTATTTTTTTTTAATGTCTGGAGGAATCAGCAACTAATTGGGCACGTGCTCGCACCTCTAAGTGTGCCCACGAGGCCCCATGTAAGTCAGGGGGAGTTGAACTCGAAACCTCATGAAACTTCATTTTCACGGCACTTGCCAATTGACCTGCCCCTGGGGGCAATTAAATGTATAATTTAGAGTAAGTAAATTTGGAAAAAAAAAAAACTGAATTTCACTATAAATTTGAAAATTTTGCAATTGTTTTTAACAAAACAAAAATAATTATGAATATATTTGTTAGTCCTTGTTGCTGCAATTTAATTGTATAATGGATGGTCTTTTCTAAATAATATTGGTTATGAAGCTTGTCAATGTGTTTGAACGGAGAATATGTAAACGTATTTATTATTATATAATGTATAGATAGATTTTAATAAATACAAATATATTTTTGTGTATAGTATGACATGATTCTTTGATGGGGCTTTTATGGATTGCAAGGAGTTTTAATTAAGTTTTTTTGTCAAAAGAAATTATTGAGTTCTTTGCATTTTAACATGATATAGTGTGCTATGAATCAGAAAGACAGATTCTTTGGAAGTTCCAAGTGTCGTAAGTAGCGACTTACTAGACATGGATTTCGGCTTCTACAAATCTATGCCAGAGGGTGACAAATTATGTGCATCTACTATGTTTCCTTGACCCAATTTGGTTGCATGCATAGTGCAATTTGCTCTGTTCTATTACTCAAAGAAACTGTGTATGCCGAAAACAGTGAAAGGTGCACAGGGAAAAACCCTTAGGCCTAGTGCAATTAGTTCTGGTCTCTTGTTGGTTGAAATGGTTGATTATTGTTTTGTTTTTTTGCAAAGGCAATTTAAGTGGGTTAGGTTTTATTGCAGAAAGTGTGCACGCCGAAGACAATTAAAGGTTAATAAGAAAAAAAGATGTTCAGAAACACGTTCAAGTTTTGTCAATTTTGAAGTGTTGTGTGTTGCAAGTTGCAGGAGTTGTGGTGTTAGGATTCTACAATTCTATGTGAGAGGGTAAGAAATCTTGTGCATTGCGTGCTATATGGCAAGGAAGATTAGAAACTAATTCTTATTTTGTGTCTACGTATATGGATATTCACTTAAGAAATCATGTGCATTGCATGCTATATGTAAAGGAAAATTAGAAATTGATTCTTATTTTGTATCTCCAGATATAGATATCCAGTTATATTTGTTTGACAAAAGGAATTAGTTTGTGTGCTTGTTGTTTAATAGTATATGTTTCATGTGTAGTGTAATTGTTGTATTTTGTTGGAGTTTGTTCTAGTGTTTTATTAAAGCCTGTTCACGTTCATCATATGTAGATAGTTGCATTTTTCAAAAGATATTGTGATGTGCAATGTTTTGTTGTTTATGTGCTGAAGCATTTGCTTTAACAATTTGTTTGCATCTCACATAGCTATGTCTTTCATGCTTTGTGCAGGGTTTTTGCCTAGACAATGAACATTTGGTTTGTTTTCAATTCATGTGCAGATAATTTATTTCAATTAATCATGTGCATTGTGTCTTATATGACAAGGAAGATTAGAAACTAATTATTATTTTGTGTATGCATATATGGATATTCAATTAAAAGAAATCTTGTGCATTGCGTGCTATATGGAAAGGAAGATTATAAACTGATTCTTATTTTGTGTCAGTAGATATGGATATTCAATTATGTTTGTTTGATAGATGCAATTAGTTTGTGTGTTTGTTTTTTAATAGTATATGTTTCATGTGTAGTGCAATTGTTGTGTTTTGTTGGAGTTTGTTCTGGTGTTTTATTAAACCATGTTGTTGTTCATCATATGCAGATAGTTGCATTTTTTGGAAAGATATTGCGATGTGCAATGTGTTGTTGTTTATGCGCGGAAGCATTTATTTCAACAATTTGTCTACATCCTTCATAGTTGTGTCTTCCTTGCTTTGTGTAGGGTTTTTTCCTGGGACAGTGAACATTTGGTCTATTTTCAATTCTTGTGTGGATAATTTATACAAATTCTTATATTGGGTGTGCAGATATGGATATTCGACTATGTTTGTTTGATAAATGCAATTACTTTGTGTGCTTTTGATCTAATGTGAGAAATCATATGCATTGTGTGTTATATGGAAAGGAAGATTAGAAAATGGTTCTTATTTTGTGTTTGCAGATATGAATATTCAATTATTTTTGTTGGATAGATGCAATTAGTTTGTGTGTTTATTGTCTAATAGTATATGCTTCATGCATAGTGCAAGTGTTGTGTTTTATTGTAGTTTTTTCCTGGTGTTTTATTAAACCTTGTTGTTGTTCATCATATGCAAATAGTTGCATATTTTGAAAGATATTGCGATGTGCAATGGATTGTTGTTTATATGTGTAAATGTTTTCTTTGAAAATGCGTCTGCATCCCTCGTACCTGTATTTTTTGTGCTTTGTTCTGGGTTTTAGCCCAAGACAGTGAAGATTTGGTCTCTTATTAAACCACATTGTTGTTCATCATATGCAGATGGTTGCATTTTTTGGAAATATATTACGATGTGCAATGTGTTGTTGCTTATGTGAGAAAGCGCTTGCTTTGACAATTTGTCCACATCCCGCATAGTTGTATATTTCATGCTTTGTACAAGGTTTTAGCCTAGGATAGTGAAGATTCAGTCTGTTTTCAATTCACGTGCTGATAATTTATACCAATTCTTATTTGTGTCTGCAGATATGGATATTCACCTATGTTTCTTGGATAGATGCAATTAGTTCATGTGCTTCTTTTCTAATAGTATATGCTTCATCCATAATGCAAGTGTTGTGATTTATTGGAATTGGCTCTAGTGTTTTTTTTAAAGCCCTTGGGGTTCGTCATATGCAAAATTGTATGTGTTGATAGTTTTCTTTGAATTGCATTTTCATTCCAAGATGTAGATAACTACATTTTTTGAAAGATATTGCAATGTGAAATGCATCACTACTTATGTGCAAATATGTTTGCAAGAAGGATTTTTCTATGGACATATGTATGCAGTCAATTCAGTTATGTATTGTGAGACGATGTGATTTGCAGAGGCATATGGCTACTACAGGAAGAACTTGTGTATTTTAAATGCTTTTGTGGAGAATTTGTATCAGTTGTCATCATGCAGTTTCATACCTCCATGGTCCTATGGAATATTTTTCTCTGTGCATGTTTTTGGATTACGCATAATTCTATCAAGCAAATGTTTAATACTATGATCTACAATGCGTTGTTTCTCATGTGTGAAGATTTTTTCTTTGATGATTACTCCACATCCCATATAGTTGTTTCTTTCGTTCTTTATACAGTTTTCTTTTGTGTAAGACAATGAACATTTGGTCTATTTTCAATTCGTATCCAGAAATTTGTTAGCAATTATTTGGCTTGCTTGATTTGTGGTGATTTTTCATGTTAGTACTTGTAGTTCCGCATGTCGGTGACAAGGCACGTGGTTAGTTAGGTTGCAGGAAGGATTTTTCTATGGACATATGTACACAACTAGTTCAGCTATGTATTCTGAGACTATGTGCTTTGAAAAGGAATATGGCTATTGCAAGCAACACTTGTGTATTTTAAATTCTTGTGTGGAGAACTTGTGTCAGTTGTCATTGTGCAGTTTCACACTTTTGTGGTCCTATGGAGCTTTAGCTATGCCTATGTTTTCAAAGTACGCATAAATATTGGTTGTGTGCATTGGCATTAGGGGAAAGTACATGGAAGGCATACAAAACACTTGTTATATTTTCAACTGTTGTGCAGAGGAAAGACATGCTCACGAGCTGCTATGCTTCTGTGTCTCAACATTTGCAATAGTTGGACACACTTTGTTGTGACAAGATAGGTAGTTTGGAGTGAGGCACAATGACCTTGGTGTAAAGTAAATGCACTTGGTTTTGAAGCAATGTCAGGTATCTAATTTATTTATTGATATCATTGCAGTGCCTATATATCTTTGTTGTCGAGAAAAAGCAAGAAATGATATATTGATCCATACCACAATCCAATGGAAGAGTAACGGAAATGGAAGGGAGATGTGAAATGCATGAAACACATATTTTGCAAGAGTATATGGAAAATTTCATCTACTCTAAAAAATGATTCTCGCCGAGCAAATGTTCAATATTGCGATCTACAATGCATTGTTTCTCATGTGTGGAGACTTTTTCTTTGACGATTTTTACACATCCTGCATAGTTGTGTCTTTCGTGCTTTGTACAATTTTGTTTTTCCTAGGATAGTGGACATGTGGTTTGTTTTCAATTCTTGTCGATAAAATTGTTAGCAATTCTCTAACATGATTGAGTTGCAGTGATTTTGCACATTATCACTTGCAATTTTGAATATTGGTGGCTCTAGAGAGGTGTTGGAGCATAACATTTTGGGTAAGTTTTGGGAATCGCGCAGGAGCAAACCGTGTGACAAGTCAAAAAAAGAGCATTGTGTGTGGAAGACAATTAGCGGATATTCGGGAGCCAATGTGCGGAAGGAGGAAGTTAGTTAGTAGTAGTTAGACCATTTGGTCCATTTTATAACAGGATAATCCCTAATATCAATGTATAAATATGTATGGGTTTTGGCTAGAAAGAGTTTTTGGGAAGTTTTTGGAAGTTGTTATTGGAGTTAGGGATGAACTTGAGCAGAGTGATGGATGAGAGTGAGATCACAGGAGCTAAGTGTGCACTCTATGCACAAATGACTAAGGTATTTTGGGGCGGAATTGATGTATCTTATTTTAGCTCAGTGCACACCAGTTATAAGGAATGAATATACATGAATAATATAAGAATCCAACCATTGTGGACGTAGCCCAGTTTGGGGTGAACCACGTTAAATCTCTCTGTCATGTTGTATGTTGTAATGTGTTTCTTTTATGTTTTGGTTTATGGTGCACATGTAATGCATGGTTTGTTGATATGAATACATTATATGATGGTTCTACACATGTATTGAATGATTAAGTAAGATGAATCTTTCATACGTCATTATGTTGTTATGATTTCACACACAAGGTATACTGCATGATGAATGAATGTTAAGTAAGAATGAATGTTAGAACGGTCTCCATTCCCTTCATGATCGTGGAAGCTTGGTTCATGCTGTCCCTACTTGTGGGTGATGCCAAAAGGGTCGGTATCTTGGGATTTGTTGGTGAATTAATGTTGAACCCCAGTTTTTCCCACTGCGCACCAACAAATGGTTATGTTATCGAGACTGGGATCTGCGATTGAGGGGTATGTGGAGACCTACTAAGGAGGATATTGGACAATGGTTGGACACGAAGGAGATCAAGTTTTTTGTCAATCAAAGTATAAATCCACAAATCAATGCAGAGAAATGGCTATAAAGGTATGTGTTTACAGATTTGCATTCCATTTTCTTCGCTGATTTTTCAAATATTTTAGTTGAGTGGATCCAAAGATTAATTGAAAAGATTGAAAAATTTTGTACCATTGTTCCGAGAAATTGGACTCCTGAGTTAATTAGGCAAGTCAATTATATAAGCAATCAGGTATCGCACACAGTAGATTATTGGCTGGAAAGTATGTTGGGAGGTTACATTACTGATTTTTCCATAGATTGTACTCAGTTGTATAGCACTGGTGAAAGGGAATTATTTAAGGGGCCCTATGGAGGATACTTGAAGTCACTATCTATTTGGATTAAGATGTTATTATGTGACAAGGGAGTTATGAAACTGGAATCTAATTGTTAAGCGCCTTCATGCACATAGGGGGACTGGGGGCTGACTAGGGGATGATATGAGCATAAAGAGGGATGAAGAGAAGGAATGAAGAACAGATGGGTTGAGGATGTTGAGAGAAGAAGAGTGTGTGATGAATGAAGAGATTGGAGTATTGCATAGTAGTAAGAGATTTAGACTGAATAAGAAGATGAGTCACTAAGAGAGAGGGGCAACACAATGAGAATGAGTAAATATACATCGGTGTGATACTCCATATCGATGGAAGTATGCACACAGAAGAAAATATCCGTTATCTCGGTCCAGTAGAAGAAGATCCCACTCATATTAGACCTTGCGTCGAACCCACGACCCTGTGTGCATCGACGAGAACTAAGGTAAGATCAAAAGCTTTATCAATTATAGTTAGTGAAGGAAGTAAATATAGTAGTAGAAGTAAGCAAAGTAGCATGTAGAGTTAGAATCAATTAGTGTTATCAGAAAAGAATACCGCGTAGAACACGATGGTAGGAATAGATCCTACTTTAAGAATGTTTGTCTTCCATGGAGTGGGGACAAAGGATCCAAAACAACATTTGTTCATTTGTGGGACAATATGGACTGTGAAGAATGTCCAAGATGATGATTCAAAGATTGCATAGTTGGAAATGGAATTCAGAGATCACGCATTATTATGGTACATGAAATATCAGACTACCACACATGCGGGGAAAACTAGAACATTAGCAGAGGTAAGACAAGCTCTATTAAAAGAGTTCAAAAAAACTAAATCCAAGTCATGGTGCATTATAAAGTTGAAGGAGATCAATCATATAGTGAATGAATCAATGTGGGACTACTATCAAAGATTTAATATACTGAAGGATCGGTTTACATTCTAAATTATAGATGAACAACACATAGAGTGGTTTATTGCAGGATTGTTGCCACATATATGTTGCCCTTTGATGCAACAAAAGATCATGTGGAATTTGCAATCCTTAGAAATTACAATGAAGATAGAAGCATCCCCGATAGGAAAAAATGGTGCGGGAATGGCTCAAGTGCAGTCGCAGCTAACAGTGCTGACTATTTAGTTGTAGGATCTTGTGGAAGGAAAAGAAAAATGTGAGGAAGTCTAGTTGATCCGGATTATTTTTGACACGAAATGAGAGCGAAAATATAATAAAGAAATGCACAGAGATATCTTGGATATCCAATAATATAAAAGAAATGCATCAGAGATGAAACCATAAACAAAAGGATACAACAATACACAATTTTCTATTAATGAGTGAAAATGTACAAAGACTGTAAAAATACAGAGTGAAAGACTCGCTAAAATGGTGCCAGCTTATCTCTGAGAAGAGATGTGATGGCTACTCACATTCGCAAGAAGATGATTTTACAATGAGGCTCCAAAGTCCTTTTTATCATAAAGAAAATCCAAAACCCTAACCCTGGAAGATGAAAGGAGAACAGTTTTGTGGACCTCGTTTTGGGTAGTTTGGTGTATCAACTTCCCGGGGGTGTAACTTTGGCATATGATCTTTGTTTAGGGTGCACGACAACTCGTTGGAAAGGTATCATCGAGGAGATTCATATTGGGGGATAAATGAGAGAATTTGTCTATCATTGAAAACCTAGATCCTGAAAAAACTTCATTTAGGCCCTCAAAATAGCCCTGGAAGTTGAAAACTACTAAAAATAGTAAATTACCAAAATTGCTAGAAAATTGTTTTGAGCCAGTTGGAAAAGGTGGGTGTCCACCGATATCCACCTGGATCAATCCTCCCTCCTTAGGAATCAATGGTATCCACTTCATTAAGTGCCCAAGGGAGAGGGGAAAGAGTTTGTTGAATCTACATCTTGATGAGCTACTTGCCTTGCTCGAGAAGTTGCGTTGCTTAGCTTATTGAAGGTTTTCACAAACCTGTGGCTAGAAGGGTTGGACCTTTTTAAATATTCTGGATACATGAGATTCCTGTGTGCAAAATGAATCTTTACACTTTGTTGCAACCTTGTTGACCTACTTCTGTTGGATAGAAGGTGCTTGGACTGAGGCTGCATTGGTGTTCTTTTGTTCATGCTTTAAGAAGACTGTGAAGAAGCTGGATTTTGTAGTATGAGATACTACCTTACGACACTATTTAGGTGGGACAATAGTCATAATTTCCTCTGGTATTCTGTAGAGATGCGCCCCCAAAGTAACAATGAAACTACGGGGTCAAGACTCATAAACAACATGGCACTTCCACATATATGGTTGTCCCAAGAGAACATCACAGACATCCAGTGGGGAAACATCAAATATTAACTCATCCTTGAAGGGATGGATAATGTATGACAAACGACACTGCTAGATGACACAAATATCTCGTCCCTGGCGAAGCCACCTGATGTTGTATGGATTCGGGTGTGGTGTTGTCGACAATCCCAATTGTTTGACGAGCTATGCTGAGATGAGGTTCTTCTGGCTTCTGCTATCAACAATAAAATGCAGCGGGGTCCCTGTCACCCACATTTGTGAATGAAAAAGGCTCTCCCCCTCTTCAGGATCTGTTGGATCTTCTGGTTGAATTGTTGCATTCAATAGCAGTGGGGTCTGCATCGATGATCTGTCTTTTACCAGTATTTTCAGAATCAGATTTTGAATTAGGGTTCGACTCCTTGTATTTGATCTTGGCCACCAATGACTGGTTTGAGCAACATTCATCGGTGTTGTGCCAGGAGATTTCGTGGAAATCACACCATTTTCTAGTGTCCTTCTTCGTCTTCCCGTGACCCTTATTTTCCTGTGGCTTAGACTGGTTTTTGGGAGGTTGTTTGTTAGGGCGGTCTTTCTCATACTTTGGTTGTTGTGGATTTTCATATCCAAACTCTCGTTTTTTCTGGTGCCTAAATTTTTGCTCGATTTTAACAGCATATCGATACGTAGCACCGAGTGATGAGATATCCAGAAAATCCATTTCAGTTTGAATGTATCTATGTAGAGCCCCGCGGTATTTCAGAACCAAATGTCGCTCAGAGTCTTTGATACCTAGATTGGTGCGTAAGGTATGGAAGGTATTGGTGAAATCCGACACTTCTTGGCCCCTCTCTTGCCACAATGTGGTTCATCTCATGTATTGGTCCTCATAGTTTCCAATAGGGAAATATTGTTCCTTGACCGCATCCACAAAAATATCCCAAGTGGGCTCAACCCCATATATTCCATATTCATCTATGGAACTTTGCTCCCAATAAGTTTCCCACCAATGTTTGACATTGGGGATATCCTTAAGGAGTACGAAGGTGATATTTTCCTTGTCAAAAAAATAGTGAACAGAGAAATAACATTCTAGCAGATTTAACCATTTCTCTAGGGCATCTGCATCTATCTGACCTTCAAATACGAGAATATCAAAATTAACCTGTACCTTGAAAGGTGAGTTTCCTCCAAAGCGGACTCTTGATGAAGATTCTCCTTTTGTTATCGGCAAGCGTTGAAGGATGTGGGAAAAATTGTCCATCATTTCATCCCTCTGTCGCGTGAGAGCTTGCTCAAGCAACAGATTATTAGAATCTTTTGCTCCATTGTTTTTCTTTTCTTCCACTATGGAGGGTTTCTTGGGCATGCGAGAGCGATTGTCCTCAACAGATACAAGATCAAGACGCAACTTGCTATACTCGGACCTCGTTGGGGACATGCACTGAAAAATGATCAAGAGCAACCTGCTCTGATACCGTTGTTCCGGATTATTTTCGACATGAAATGAGAGCAGATATATAATAAAGAAATGTACAGAGATATCCAATAATATAAAGGAAATGCATCAGATATGCAACTATAAACACAAAGATACAATAATACACAATTTTCTATTAATGAGCCAAAATGTACAAAGACTATAAAAATACAGAGTGAAAGACTCGCCAGAATGGTGGCAGCTTATCTCTGAGAAGAGATGTGATGACTAATCATATTCGCAAGAAGATGATTTTATAATGAGGCTCCAAAGGCCTTTTTATCATAAATAAAATCCAAAACCCTAACCCTAAAATATGAAAATCCAACAGTTTTGTGGACCCCGTTTTGGGTAGTTTGGTGTATCAACTTCTCGAGGGCGTAACTTTGGCATACATTCTTCGTTTGGGACGCACGATAGCTTGTTGGAAAGGTATCGTCGAGGAGACTCATTTTGGGGGCTCAATTAGAGACTTTACATATCATTGAGAACCTCGATCCTGAAAAACCTTCATTTAGGCCCTCAAAATGGCCCTGGAAGTTAAAAACTGCTAAAAAATAGTAGATTACCAAAATTGCTAGAAAACTATTTTGAGCCAGTTGGAAAAGGTGGGTGGCCACCGATATCCACCTGGATCACTAGTGTATCATGTGTAGAATATAAAGTAACTATAATAATGAATGTTCAACTTTTCAATAGTATTTGAATATAGGAGCTCCAAATTCACTGGGGTTATGGTGCAAGATTTGCAAAACGGTGGGTTACCACCCTCATAATTTCCCATTGATGCAGAAGTACCATAGTACTAAAATAAATATATTTTGTAACTTTTTAAAGTCTGTCGGACATGAAGAGAATGATTGTCGTGCAATTTATTTGATGAGAGAGCTCATTGTAGACGCATACATATTTCAGGGAGAAGAATCTGAAGGAGGATCTACGCAGTATAATACTCCAAGAGGTTATAATGAAGCAAGAATAAGAGGGTTCAGAGGCCACGAAAGAGGATGATTTGACATAGGTAGAAGAACTATTGTATGTTATAACTGTAATCAACATAGACATTTAGCACGATACTTCTTGAATCTGTGCATGACATGTACATATTGCAAACAACTAGACCATACAATGGAGTATTGTCCACAGTTGATCACAAAATGGAAAGAAAAGAGGAACACAAATGTACAGATGATCGCAACAGAGGCACAAAATGAACAACATAATATAGAAGTGGTTGCATGAGGAGGAATCAGAACTGGAGCTGATGCGATGGATTAGGGAAATAGGATCCACCAGTGGGTAAGGAAAGCAACAGAGCCTCAATCGTTGTTTGACCCCAAAAATGAAAAAGAGATGTATATGCAAGAAATGAAGTAATATAAGCATAATGGATAGCATCGACTTCGACTACGCCACTTTTGTATGACAGATCACTGGTGTATGATATGCCACCAATCTATGACCATTCAAAAAGGCAAGTTGACAAGGTAATCACTTTGAATAATTTTTTGAAAATTTGTTTAGAGTTAATGAAAGATGATTCTACTTTGAGTATGCTGCACAAAATGAATGACCGTTGCACCCAAGAGGAAGAGATACATGTCACGCATAGATCAATTAACCAAGTGCATCATAAGAAGAGAAAAAATAGGGAGTTTCGAGTCAATGCGTAGATAGGAAACTATGATATGGACAATATTATTTTGGATTTAGGCTCCATTGTGAATGTCATCTCGAGGCAGACTTGGGAGATGATGGGCTAGCCGAAGTTGATTTGGTCACCCATTCAGTTAAGGTTAGAAAACTAGCATAAGATTGTTCCAATTGAAAGGTTGACAAGGTTAAGTGTTAGCATTGATGGAGTGTGCAACATGGCCGATTGAGATAGTAGATTTGAAGTGATTGAGATAGTAGATGGAAGCACCTCTTACCCATCACTCCTTAGAATTTATTGGGCCTTTGAAAATCAAGCTATCATTGATTTGAAGAAGAGATAGATGATATTTGAAGTAGAATATTTGAAAGTTACCGTGTCGTTGGATCCTAGTGAAGGAAGAAGATATGTAGAACTAGTGAAGGGAAAAGAGCTTGACAATTTGTATAACATCACTACGCGGATGGATGATTACGTGAATCCTATAGTTGATGGTGTGATTATTTGGAGAAGTATTAGTTCATGTGCATCAGATTCAAAAGAAACTTTGGAGAATTGGCAGTAGAGATTGAACGAAGTTTCCACAAGGAAATGTGCTTGAATTACCCATGTGTTTTGATGGATTGGAAATGAGGTATGTGATCCTCCAAGGTATGATGGACTAACTGATGTAACTTCTTTTTTAAGAGAAATTGAATTGAAAATATCAGATCAGTAGATATTATTTATGTTAGATGTCACGCTGAAATCAACCTTGACAAGATGGTGGGTCATGCAAAAGGATGGAATAGGAGATTGATAACAGTGTAGAAGACTATTATAAGTCATGTTCGGTACAAAGAATGAAGCTATTATGTAGAATTATACATGATTGAGTTGTCAAATTGAGCATGTTATACAGTGTATTGAGACATGGAATAAAGTACCTAGGCAAGATTGGACACATTTGTTTGTACACACCTTGGACACAATCCCGAAGAATTGGTACTTGGAACTAGAAGTGCGCAAAGAAACTGCAAATTGGGAATAATTAATGTAGAATCTCAAGGTAACTTTTAGTTTTGAACATGATTCTCCTTTAATTGACTCAGCTTTCCAGGTCATCAAGAACAAAAAAATTTCAGCAGAAAACTCGATATAACTAGTACTTGTATGTAGCATTCATAGATATACTGCGGCAGTTCCAGAGAAGTTTTGGATTGTTATAATTTTGTTGAAGAAGACCAAGAGGAGGACGAAGATCCCATACATGTGAAAATACTAGAAATTGAAGGAGAACATGCAGTAGAAGGACCATAGCTAGAATTGGTTATATATGCAAATCCATTAACAAGTTACTAACTTAACGATAATTGTGACCTCTAAACGAGAACTTTGGGCCAAAAAACCCATATTTTTTCATAAAAGACATGAAAATCAACCCCCAAATCAAAAAGTGGTACTACTAGTAGCACCATTTTTTTTTTGTTAGTTTGTATGTGACATGTGGGACTAACCTGTGGCTAATAAACCACGACTCAGGGGCATCTAAGCCATCAAAATCACCTAGGGATCGCACCCGGCCTGAGCCACACCAACCCTTAACATGGATGGATTTTTTGTCCCCGCAGGTTTCGAACCGGTGACTTTAACATCATGGAGTGCCTTAACAGTTCACTCCATCACCGACTATCCTATACCTCGGGGACAGTAGCACCATTTTTTCAAACGGAGTCAAAATTACAACATTTTTCAAGCATGACCTTCAAAACTCATACAATAGTTCAGAAAAACCTTAAAATTAACACCTAAATAAAAAAGTGACGCTAACTAAAGAAAACATTTTTTTCTAAACATTAAAATTATGGCTCATTACGACCTAATTGAAACCGTGGTTTTGACAATAGATCCCTATGCCAAAAAAAACCCAAAATTGGATACAAAATAGTCACTTAAAATTTATTTACTCACTTTTTTTTTCTTAAATTTACATTGAAAAATAATAAATAAAAATGAGAAAATCTTC
>JZKD02S1673213.1:800774-820529 GCA_000966675.3 Picea glauca | reverse complement strand
TATATATATTATTGTTGCTTTTCACTCTAAATGCATTTTACAAGGAATTACAATTATTATTATTATCAACAAAAAAAACTCCATTACAAAGCTAAAGTTATTAAAACTTCTTTCCAACCTATAAGGTTATTAAGTTCCTATCTCAAGAACTCAAACTAATTATTTAAAAGATATGCATTATCTTAGAAACTACTCATTAATGAAACTTTTGTTGAAATAATAAAAACCAAACTCTTTTAATTTACTACACAATTACTTCAATAGTCAAAATCTAAATTTGATTATAAAATTATCAACTGAAAGAGAATAATGTGTATCCTCATAATATTAGAATATTAAATATTCAAATTAAAAACAAGATTAAGAAAAATATAACGCACTCAAGTCAACATAGTAAATAGAAATTTACCATTTATGTATTGATTGGTAACTATCATTAAGCGTGAGTTTTTCGTTGTCAAACATTAATGAAGTTCGTGTTCCGACTAGTTAATTTATTGCCAACTACGTTGGCTAAGGCATCAATCCCCTCTATCAAAATCGTGTCTAGCCTCTACTCAAGGTTGAAATCTAGTTATCGTTAAGTCATTTTTGAAATTTTGACTACAACGAATCCCTTATCCAGAGGAAGGGTACTCTTAATAAATCCTTACTAAAGGTTGTGAATTCATTTCGCGTTCATGCCCATTAAAACTCAAATTGTAATATAAATAACAATGAATGACAAGTTCCAATTCAATTTTGTAAAGGTTTCACGATCAACTATTTTTATTTTTTTATTTTGAAAAGCATTAAGCTTGAGAGATCATAACTTTTTTTTAGTTTCCAAGCACAACGACAACGATAATGATTTGTTAAAATCGAATCTCCATATATTGTAAACAAGTTTTACCATTGGCTTCACGAATTCGAATCTCTAATTGAAAATAGATTCATAAAACATATGAAGATCTAAGAATTTAACACGGGCTTAATTAACAACTAATAAATTCAATATCAGAGTCAAGATCAGTAAATGCAATAGGAAATTCGAAGTTCTAGGGTGCAAATAAATTCAACAACATTCATAACAATTTATTTTTTATAGAAGTATTTATATGATTCTACAACGGTATTAACATTCTAATACACAAATTTACTCTCAACATAAAATAAACTTCAGAAATAAAATACTCGAATCGTTGAAGACGGAAATTGAGAATGTCCTTTAACGTCTTGCACTCCTTTTTACTCCTACTTGCTAATCACTGAGACTTCACCAGTACCTCCCAGCAATGTTAGGGGTACTCTTCTTCCCCCTTATCCCCCGAGCCGCAAAGGGGCCACACACAAGAAACCAACAAACAATAGCTCCAAAGCTTGCCTCGCAAGGAAGAGCTTACACTATTTCTTCAAGCTTGGTATCCCAACTCTCATAAGTATAACACATTCCACAAAATTTTGGCAACATAAAATTACCAAGAATAAGTGATATCCCTTTCCCTTCTACCACATTTACTTTATAGAAAAATCTCCCATGACACATGTCCTCATGCAAAATTAATTATCATTTTAATTAATTTAATTAAGATTATTCACCCACACACTTGTCACACTCTCCCCAAGTTGCACAAGTAATTACCATTTTTATTTTAATTAAAAAGCCAATTTCCCTCACATTCCCCAATGTGTTCCTATTTTAGCTCTTAGTTTTCCCTTTGTTTCCCCAAATTCTCATTTAATGAGTGTCTCCTAACTAGATCTTAGTTAGAGTTGGTTTAGGAGTCTTCTTATAGTTAGACTAGTGGTAGGTTGACTCAAGATCTTATTCTATGTACACCTATTCTCTCAAGTTATTATTTATTTCTATTTTAAAAATCTCTTTTATTAATTTCATGCACACATGTGTAATTTATCCACTTTTAAATTTTATTCCTCTTTTTCCTAGAGTTTGATTATATTCCCAAATCTTTTAATTTATGTCTTAATTCATTTAATCCTTTATTTAAATTTAGACTTAGACTTATTCTTAGAGTTAGGCTTAGACTTTTGTTAGGCTTTAATTAGTTAATAAGTTACTGTTAACTTAATTATTTATTCTAAAAAGGTCTATTCATTTCAATGTTTTCTAGGCCACTATTGACACTTGAATCCATTAGGACCGAAATGACAAAATCACGAGGATATATATCCCCTTGTGTTTTTATAGAGTTTTTATAGAGGTGGTATTCCTCTCTCTTTCAAGATATTCTTGGAATTCTAGGTTTTCAAAATAATGTAGGACTATGAGAAAGTTTGTGGTGATATTCAAAGAAATATAAAGATTGCAGTAAAAAAGAAATAAAATGTTTTTTTTTTAAAGAGAGTTCCTAAGAGATGACCAGGAACCTCACACATCACATATTTGAAAAAGAATAACAAAATTTCCTCACATCCATCATAGTTAAACTAAATATTTCTGATCACATAAAATACAATAAAATGGTATGCATGCATAAGAGAACTTTAATAGAATAAATACATGGGGAGCTCAAATAAAGAAAATGATAATCAATCTCAAATATTTTATAATCAAAACTCAGATTTATAAAACATCGTCAAAATTGATTCCAAAATAGTTCTCTTTGGATTTCTGAAAAAATATAGAGTTTGTTACAAAGCTTTGAAATTTAAATGCGTTTGTCCTTAGGACTAGGATTGGGGCTCTCATGGATCATAAAGAAAATATAAACAAGAAGTAAGTTGTGGAGAGAATATGGTGGGCAATAACAGAGTAGAAAGACCTTGAAAGAAGACACGAAGGAGTTATCAGATTTCGGTTAAACCTTTATAGTCAAACAAGCGGAGTAACTGGATGAAAAATTGATAAAGAAAGAAAGACGTGATCAACGTAAACTTACTATCATGGTCTCCCTCTCGTTTACTTGCTATTTGTTGTCCTTTTATTTTCCTCATTGACGGTTATAGGAACCGTCTAAACTTTTGCTTGTTAGATTTCTTTAGTTAATTTATCAATTTTCTTTTTAAACCAATCTTCAATGTAATTTTTCATTGGTGCAACATTTATTTCATGCCTGATTTTGATATTGAATAATTCGCCTTCCAAGTCTCTTAAGTCATGAGAAATGCCATGTATTTCCTCCTCAATATCTTGATTTTTCATAGAGTAATCAACCAATCAATTATCCATATCTTCTACATTATATTCAATTATGCCATTAAATTTCTCAACTAATAACCCCTTCAAATATCTCTACTTGTTAATCAAATTGTTTCTTTGTCACAGACATTGAATTGAGAATTAACTTAGGATCTTGTACCTCATCAATGCTTCCTGCCAAATCTATCTCTATGAGTCTTTTGAAAAATTCTTCTCTTTCTACTATGGCTTCATTGCATGCTTGGACAATGTTATTCAAATTCTTGATCTTTTCTTTCCAACATGCATTTATTTATTTAATTTGACTTAGAGAAGGCAGATCCTCTTCTCTTATTTTCAATTTTGTCATGTTTGAGACTTTTATTCCAAATGGAAAGACAAAAACAATGTAGAATCCTTCTTCATTATTTAAATCAACTTGAAGATACTCATGAAAAGCATGTTCCCTTGAACCAAAAGAAACGATATTTATTTATACCTCCCATGCTTCTGTTATGAGTGACATTCTCTTTTTAATTTTTTTCTCTACATAACTTCGGAGTGTTGTGAGTAGACTAGAAGATCATTTTAACTTAATAACGGGTGTAGTTGGTTTAACCATTGAAAAAGGACTTTCCAGGATTGGAAGAGGCATCAAGGCATTTTCCAATTCTCTGATCCTTTATTTTAATTTATCATTTTCATCTTCTAAACCATCAATAGAATCGTCAAGAGCATCCCCGGGTGCGCTGTGGATTTTGGAAATTTGGGACAGTCACATGTCCTTTAGGTCAACCTCTAAACGATACTTTCCCTTTTTATTTTTCTTATCACTTCTTTCTACAATCAACTTTTTAGACACTTTATCAAAAACAACACTTTGAAAAGTGAAGGATTCTTCTTCACTAAATGTCTCATTTCCAACAACTTCCAATAAAGAATTTTGTTGAGCCATATTTTTTGGTTGTTCCATTGCGGGAAATATTTCATCAATATCTACTTCTAGTTCCATGTCTTCCAAAGAAAAGCTTTGGATGTCATTTTCTATAAGATTTTCCTCTTCCTCTTGCACCAAATTTTTCCTTTTCTTTCTCACGGTGAGCTTATGTGAACTCTCAATTTTCCCAAGGGGGAGGATTCTTTTCTCACCCTCCACTTGAACTACTATTGGAAACCTTTTTAATTGGGTGGGTCGTTGGAGCATTGCTTTGGGATGTGGTATTCTTGGGAGTAACATCTGGAGATTGAGAACTTCTTTCACTGGGACCTTTTCTCCTTTGCTTATGAAAATCATTACTACTGAATAATGTTTCTCGGTCATCAACATAATGTGCATGAGTACTTTGGTTGTTACCTTATTCTTCTTCATTCAAGATAGTCTGAATGAAAGAGTTATTGAATCCCACTGAAAGCATATGTGCCACAAAAATTTTGTTTGGATCAAAACCTTTGATCTTTTCAACATACTTTAAATTCACATTGTTGAAATGATTTGCAACCTTGTCAATTTTATTTATGTTTCTGAACATGAACTCTCTGATCTTCCATGGGAGGGGAAAAATTGATTTTTTTCCTTTTTTCATGGAAAAACTGTAGTGAGAAGTTATATTTCCTTCCCACCTCTTTAATAAATAGTTTTTTAGATACATGATATGGGAGAAAAGAAGGATTTTATTTCGAGAAGAATATCCTTATGACATTGTGATTTTCCATTTGTTCTATTGTTCATTTTTTCTCTAAGAATATGGTAGCTTGGTTAGATATCCTTGAAGTATTTTCTCCCAACAACAACCTTTTGAGGACTGAAACAAAATCATTATAAACTTCATAGAAATACAGAGGGGTCTTATGTCTCCATAGTTTCTAATACCAAAAGGTAACTGGATCTATTTCATGATTCACCCTCTTACTTATGGTTAAGTTTGGGAATTTAAAACAATGCACAATAACAAATATCAGATAAAAAGCCATAAATAATTTTCTGTCATTTTTATGGTGTGATAACATGGAGGATATTTCAATAGAAATCAGTTTTCCCTAGTCAAAGATGGTCTGTTCTTACACTATAAAGTACAGAATATACAAAATCATGCGAGAGATAGAAGCATTGCTTTCTTGACCTGTCAACCTAGTAAATAGCCATGTAATTTCTTGATAGGGGTTTTTAAAAGACTCAACCTATATTTTGGTTATGTCTTCTGGGATAGATGTAGGATTCTCCAAATATTCAGGTAGGAGGTCCAACCCGTTGTTATGCTTCTTCAAAATTTCTCTGCAGTCTTCACCTTTGAAAGTAAGCATCGACTCTGGAAACTTTAACATCTTGTGAAAAACGTGCGGTGAAAGAGAAATCAGAGAATGATCCTGGAGCTGTATAATTCTTTGACTTGGCACGTATTTGTCCACACACCATGCAACAAGTTATTTACAATAAAAAAACCTTAGGAACATACCTAGAATGAGTGATTCAAGATGCCCAAATTACATCTTTATGTGTAGGAGGAGAGGAATAATATGAATATGCTCTGGACCACTGGAAGTTCTAGTCTTCATGACTAAAGATATTCGAAGTATCACCACAAATTTTTTGTCTAGTTGATGTTGTCATAGGTTGATGAGACTATTTCTTCATCTGGATAATAACCTCAAATAAATATTTTCAGGGAGATAATGATAATTTGATCCCTTGGAAAATGGATATTTAATGCAATTTAATGAGTAATTCCTCGAGCCTTTCACCATTAATGATTATCTTTTCGGAGCCTACACAACAGTTTTTAGCATTAAAAAATATTTAATACATATTGGGAAAAGAAACAGAATGGCAGGGACCGACATGAGAGAGTTTGAATATGAAGTTTTTCATGAACCCTCCAACCCGGTAACCTGCGAACCCACAATTATGAATGATCAAAAATATTTTAAGTGTAGAAATGTGGTCAGTCGGACTTGCATGAAAAAAGAATAAAATATTTTGGAGCTGGACACCCACGGAAAATATGATGGTCAAAATGTAGATCACATAACCTAGTGTGCAAAGTGAAGGTCACGGATCTTAGAGGATGAGGGCATGGACCCATGAACCTGTGCAATTCAAAAATGGCTAAGTGTATTAGCATACTTATGACATGGAAAAGTGGATGAAAATAAAGGTCTTCCAACCCATCAATCACTGAAATATGACTAAGTATAGTAACTAGAAAGGGAGAGAAGAAAGGACAAAAGAAAGAGGGAAACAAAGGGAGGTGTAGAAGAGGGAAAATAAATAGAAAAAATAAGATGGGAAGATAGAACGAGGAAGGAAAACTCAGAAATAGGAAATGATCTCAAAAAATGGGTCCAACTGTGGGATGATAACCTGTCAAGAATCCATAATCTTCTTGACTAGATGCTTCCGTCCATTGGGATATGGAGTCAAAAGGTAAGAATATACAAACTAAGTAAATGAAAAATTATGTACAAGGAAATGAGAAAATTTTAGGCGAAGAAACGTTTCAAATGTTTCCCATTAATAGGTAGCATTAACATTTTACCCTTCATATATTTGAGCTTATAAGAATTAAATCCCAGGATCATTTCAATGATATATGGTCCAACCCAAAGTGATTCTAATTTTGTGTTCATTGGTGGCTTCTCCTTAGCTTTATTCCAAAGTAACACCAGTTCTCCCTTTTGAAAATTCTTTATGGTTGCATTCTGATCAAAATATATTTTGATACTTTATTTTCTATGAGAAGTTCTATTCAAGGATTTACTTCGTTCTTCCTCTAATTTCAATAACTGGTTCACTCTCTTTTGCATAGGTGAACTATCTTATGTATCCTCTGTATTAAACACAAAATTCAAGGCATTTAGCTCGAGGCTAATTGGATTTTTTTCTTCTTTCCCATTAACCAATGTATATGGAGACATCCCAGTGTTGTCTTTCAGAGTCATTCTGCTCTCCCACAAAGCATTAGTCAAATTCAAATGCCAATTCCTTTGGTTCTTATCAATAGTTTTATTCAATATCTGAATGTGTTTATTATTAGTGGATTCTGCAAGACCATTTCCTTGTGGATAATAATTCGATGATTTCCCCATAACAATCTCATATTATCCACAAAATTCTGTAAATTTTGAGCCAATGAAAATCAACCCATTGTTAGTAATGAATTTTTCTAGGACACTAAATATTGACAAAATATTATCTTTGAGAATCTTAATTAACTCTTCAAAATCATACCTTTTTAAAGCTATTGCTTCTGGCCACTTTGTAAAATAATCTGTAGTAGTGAGGATATATGTATGTCCTTTGCTTGACTTTGGATTTATTGGTCCAACAACATCGAGTTCCCATCGAGAAAATGGTTGTTCTACAAATATAGGTTGTAATATCATTGTAGATTTTTACATTATCCCTTAAAATCAATGGCCAATCAAACCCAACTCTTATTATCTTATGGGCGGCGGCGGTAGGCGCAAAATTTCCACCACATATACCTTCATGAAATTCTTTCATCAATTCTTGAGATTTCCTTTCATCAACACATCTCAACAATATACCATCATATTTCTTCCTTAACAATATATCAACAATCAACACATATTGACTCGACTTCATCTTCAATGTTCTTCGCTCTTTAGGGTTCATGGTGACTGGAAATTTTCCAGACCTCAAGTAGAATATAATATCTTGATACCACTATGAATCTTCCATGGGTTCTCCTACTAATATTGAAATCACTCCATCCAAAGAATCATTATTTGCAATGAGCTTACATAATCCCTGTCCTTTAACTCCCTTTAAAGGTTTAATTTCAATATCATATTCTTGAATCTTCTCCAGCCAGTTTTCCCATTTTCCTTCTCTCAATTTCTGATTTAAAAGCATCTTCATAGGAGAGGATGGAACATACGCAATGAAATGAGAATTTAGTATGTAAGTTCGAAAGTGCACCACCTCTTTCACAAGAGATATGGATTGATTCTCCAATTCTGAA
The DNA here is from genome assembly GCA_000966675.3 of Picea glauca. Taxonomy (NCBI): domain Eukaryota; kingdom Viridiplantae; phylum Streptophyta; class Pinopsida; order Pinales; family Pinaceae; genus Picea; species Picea glauca. The sequence continues at coordinate 812,429 of JZKD02S1673213.1, read as the reverse complement.
TATCTCAATTCATAATCATGAAGGTTCTTTCTCATGAAGCTAATTGGAAATTATTCACCCTTGACATTCCTATGAGTAAGAATATATGCAACAACCGTTTCTGTAGCGAACGAATAAATGATGAAATCTATTTGAAAATATGGGCTAATAAGGACATGCACTGTAGTGATTGCCTTTTTGATATTATTGAAATCTTCATGTGTAGTTGTGGTCGATTCAAACCTTTGGTCTTTTTTCAACAATAAATTGATTGGATTCACAATACTTGCATAGTTAGGGACAAATATTCGCACACCATTGATTTTTCCAAAGAATGATTGAAATCCCTTCTTAGATGGTGGGGGATTGAGTTCATTTATATATTTAACTCTCTCTGGATAGATATAGATTCCTTCCTTGCACACAATATGACCCAATACTTTTCCTTGAGTTATAGAAAATGAAATTTCTTTGGATTTAAGGAAACACCATACAACCTACATCTATCAAAAACTTTCCTCAGGTGATGATTGTGATCGATCCTATTTTTTTAGTGTACTGTCAAGTCATATTGATAATCCACCATGAACTTTCCTATCGTTCCCTCAATAGCATGATCCATAGCCCTCTGAAATGTAGATCCTAAATTTTTTAAACCAAAGGGCATCTGAGCATATGCATATGTCTCCCAAGGTGTTATGAAAGTTGTCTTTTCTCTATCTTCTTCAGCAACCAAGACTAATCTCGTGACTTGTTGGAGAAGAAACTTCATGTTAGGAAAAGGATAATTATCTTTTACGCTTGATTTGTTAAGATCCCTGAAATCTACACACATTTGAATATCCCCAATCTTTTTTCTTACTATCACAGGGTTTGAAAGAAAGTCAGAATGTCTAATGGGGTATATTATCCCAGCCTTCTTTAATTTCTCCAATTCAACCTTTACCAGTGGTTTTAATTTGGGGTTCATTATTCTTATCTTTTGCTTGACAGGCTTTTCCCCTTCTCTCAAGGGAATAATGTGTTGAAATATTGTTTTATCATATGCCTTCAAATCATCATAACTCCATGCGAGCACATCAAGATATTCTTTAAATAACGTGACATATTGATCAACTTCGTCAATTGTGCAATCAACTCCCAAATTGATGTATTTTGGGGAACTATCAGTTCCTATATTAATTTTTCTTGTGTCTTGGACCTTTCAGAGTGATGCTTCTTCCAAGATTTTTTTAGCATGATTGTCTCTTGTAAAAAGAGACTCGGATTGAATACAATTCCTCGGGATAGTATTTATGTGATTTTCCTCATCTTCATCATCATTCATCAAAAAAATTTCCAATTCTTCATCATTCTCAAATACTTGTAAATATTCCTAATTTCCAGGTACAGAAGGTCAATATATTATTTTTACTTGAAAATATGTTTTTCTCTAAACATTATCCAGGTTTGACAGTGAGGTCACCAAAGCTAATGAATCTGCCTTCTGATTTTTTTCCCTTGGGATGAAAGAAATGTTGAAAGATTTGAAGGCTTCCATCAATTCATTAATTATTTTGAAATATAACTTGAGTCTTTCATTTTTAATCTTATATCTCTAGGTAACTTGATTTATTACCAACTCATATTCACTTGTCACAATTATATGTTCTATCTTCATTTCTCGTACGAGAACCATTCCCTGAATCAAAGCTTCATATTATTCCTCATTATTGGTACATGCAAATGAAATTCTGATAGTATGTGGATGCACAATCTTTCCTAGGTTTATAAGGATGATTACAACACCACTCCCACAACTTGAGCAAGCTCCATCAAATGACATCCTCCAATAACCTTCAAACTGATGCTTTTGATTATCCATATATTGAATTTGTTCCATGTCTTCAATATGCTCCATGTCTAGGATAACATAGTTTCCGATCCCGACGTCTATATAATCTTCCATTAGTTCATTATCCTTATTTTTGAATTAAAAGGGTCTACTCGGTTCACGAGGGACCTTAATCATTGCTCCTTCTTTGTATTGCAACATCATGTAGCTTCCATCATTCATTATGTATCCCCTGATCATAGATGACCAATCTCTTCCTAATACAACTCCATATGCAGGAGGAAGATCTACCATAACAATATTGAAAACTGTAATAAAATGGGGAGCTATTGTGATCCAAGCATACAAATATTTGATTTTTCCATAAGCTGGAACTTGTCTGGAAACAATTGCATATATACTTTCACCAGTCTCATAATATTTGTTGCATTTGATGCCCAATGCCTCCATGACCTCCAATGGCATAATATTATTGGTCATTCCAGTGTCAACTAAACAATTATGAAGTGCAACATCATGATTCTCAATTGAAATATAAAAGGGTAGTATTTTACCTCTAAACTTGATGGTTGATGTGTTCTAGATTTGTTTTAGACTTATAACAACAACCCCCATCCTTCTCGATGGATCATCCAACAATCTCCAAATATTTTCCCTTTGTTGGGGGATCTTTACCACTTCTGTAAAATGAAGAGTTATCCTTAGCTTACTCAAGTCCTCTACAACATTGTATTTCATGTGGGGAGGGTTTGAAACCAGGTGTTGCTTCTTGTTTCCAGCGCTATCTGTCACATTTTCATTTGCCTTTTTCTCATTCACACTTTCTTTATCTTTTTCCTTTTCCTTTTCAGAATCATTTTTATTTTTGGATTTATTTACAAATGCTCGTGTCTGGGAAACATTCTCTTGTGGGTCAGGGTCATTGTCTCCTTCTTCAAATATATACATGGACGTATCGCATCAGTCCATCTGTACAGTTTCATAACTTTCATCAGGTACATAATTTTTTCCTTACTCAACCATTTTCTCATCATATATATCATCCAAAACAACTGCATTTGGGATTGGTTTCCTGGGAACCCTTTGTCTTTGTTGATTATCAATGTTTTCAAACTTCACTTTGTTTTCTTGGGGAGGCTTCCTTCTTTTCTCTTGGACCGGAATTCTCGGATTTTCTACATAATTATCACCTCTTCTTAATATGTTATCTCATTTTTCATTTTCTTGATGGTTCTATTCATTTGTGCAATTTCAATTATTTGCTTAGTTTCTTGTGCCACAATAGGTGTTATGAGGAAAATCTCTCTATGGCTAGGGTGAACCACAACAGAAGGAAATGACTACAGAAATCAACTCCATTCTCAAGTATGCTATATAAATAAATATGTTAGCAAGACAAGATAAAAAGGCCTACCTCGTCCAGACGTTCGATGAATTCCACCATTGAGAACTTGAACCAAAGTAATATACCTGCAACTAGTCCTCAACAACCAAGAAAATAAAGCATATGCTGACGATAAATGATGTTATCACATTAAATAGCATAATCCATTAATAAACATGACAAATACACCCATGGAACAATAATTCAAATATTTGAAAGATATCAATTGGACGGGAAAAGAGTATTTATATTAAAATATGATCAACAGAAGTGAAAATGTTACAGACTTCTGTGTCAGCACGGTTCGGAACCGAGAAACTAAGTTCCTTCCCACCGGGCCTCCACCACTTCAATCCTCTACCAAAGGTAAGCTCATAGAAGGGAGACAATGAATTTCTCACTCAAATAAGGGAATATCTTGGGGGTTGAACACCGTGTTCATACTTAAAGGACAAAGGGATGCAGACTCAATATGAAGTAAATAATTTCTCCATAGTAACTTTGCTCTCAAAGTTGAATTCTTTCTCCCCTTTTCCATAGCTCGGAATTGGCCCATTTGTAGCCTTGAAATGGAACTGAAGGGTCAATTCGGAATGTTTCCAGTATATGGAAGTCCAAGGATCATAGATCTCCTATCATGACATGGAAACATGACATTAATTTTCATTTTTGGGCACAAATCTCGATGTACGTGGGCTGTAGTGGAGCAGCCTGCGTATACGCATGTTGTATAGTAGGCAATATGCGTACATGTGGAAAAATATGTATTTTTAGTTCTGGAATTTACAAACAAGGATGATAAGTCTGCATAGGGAAATGGAAAAAGGCCTTATGTGCAAGATTGCATAGGGTGAGGCAAATCTTTCTATAACAGATGCCCCCTAATGTGTGAGGTCAGAGGTGTTTCTGTAATGACCGAAATACATTATAAACAACTGATAAGTGGAGTGATGGGGAACCATATGGAAGAACTAGTTGCTCACTACATTCTGCACTAACTTTGCATACATGGATGCCAATAGGATCACAGTGCAGATCCATGTGAAAATATACCAAACAATTGTCCATGGCCATGAATAGGCAAATAGAAATGTGGTTACATGCAAAAAGTTGTCATAGTCATGAACACGACCCAGTAGAACCAGTGTCAAAATCAATCTGAAGATATTTGTATACAATGGAGTACAATTTGATCTCCCACGATCACTAAAGTCATATAGGTACTGGTCCAATGAAAATGAAGCAACAACTTAGGAAAGTTACGACCACATACTAATGTCTTCAAGTCTTCTACACCATCCTCCAAGGGTGCAAGTCTACATCATGTGAATAAAAGAGTTGAGGTCGAACACAATGAGACATCATTTGATTACCGGTCATTGAGGTATACCATTAACAAACACAAGAAAACCTACCGATAATGAAAGTAGGTATCAAGGAATCGAGTACATTATTACAAGTGTGAATAAAGGAGTCGGGGTCGAACACTCGAACACTTGAATAATCCATCGATCGGGAAACATTGATGTATTCCCAACTGTCGATGGCGAGAGAACCTGCCACTAATGACTGCAAGCCTCAAGTACTCATAAGACTCTAGGTCTCGTTTCCAGAATAGATGATCTGAAGTTGATGGAAGGAGACCCGCTGAAAGGAGAGAATTAAGGAATCTCTCATCAGTCAGCATGAGGTACAAAGCAGGTGCTTCATGATTTAGAGGAAATCGAACAAGGAACATGTTCACGAACCAACAACCCCGTGCATCTTTCACGTGTGCCAAGTGAAAGTGGTACATGAAAAAGACCCTCTGAATAGCATCCAATGAGGAAAAATGCCGACAAAGGTGAGTAAAACACAAATAAGGATAATGGCATCCAAGACACTGCATGAATCCCAATGTGTGAATAGATGTCTTACCACCGAACACAAGGGAAACCACCCAGTCAATGACTAATGATGAAATGTCAACTACTAGGTTCAAGGTTACCTACCAATGATGAAAGTAGGACCAGGGTGCATGATAAAACTATAGTATCGTGTGAATATAAGACAAACTAAGGGTATGGTCGACAAGAAAAGTCAAGAGTTCTAAGGAATGGCCAACACAGGTTGAAAGAATTCCTTTGAACAAGAGCATGAGACATATGGAAGACTCTGGCAACATAGACTCGATGATGAAACCATGAGATGCAGGAGGCATCAATCAAGTTCTCCATAAGTATTGGAAGAGTAACCAGTCGGTAGAGAAGACTCTATAACGAGCTCAGCTTCCTAAGGCCATGCTAAACCCAAAATTATGATGAAAAAATAACTTTGTGCTCTGTTCAAAGGCGACATGACTGCTGCCAATATAAGATAATACTCCCTTCATGCCCATCTTTTTTTGTTTTTTCATAGACAAATGAATGCTATGATAGAGAGGAGGAAACGAGTGACGCAAGTAAGAAAAACTAGTTCCAATAGTGGAACATACCTATGCTCAATGAAAGGAGATGCATGTGAGAGATGGACACTTGGGGTAATGTTCCCTCCTAGGTATAGGGTGTCAAATTATGAAGGATATAAATGAGGCTCTGCTTGGTTGAGGATGAAAAACTTTTGAGGCAAACGGTTTATAACGAAAAGTAAGAACTGACTATAGGCTCAAAATTGCAAGCAAGGGCATGAGATGTAATCACAACTTAACACCAAAAAAAATGTCCTTTTTCATGACATTTAGTCTAATTGGTGTGAAAAAGGGATAAACTTGTACCAAATAGATGTCCTTTCAAATCCAATTTACGAGTGTGAAAGAGACAAGTTCACTCGACAATCTTTTCACTTTTTGAAGACGAGTTGGAAAAGAGCTTAAATTAAACTCGGTTGGGAGTCATCGATGTGTAAGGCAACATGTTTATGAGTGAGAAATGAGGCTCATAAACTGGGAATCCAGGAAAACCTCTAAAGAGAGAATACCATGTGAGATAGCATCACGCAAACGTTCTATAATGATGCTATATTCAACCACGTTATTCATGGATGTCCCTAGGAATACACCACCTGAAGACACTAGTAGACCCTCAGGTGAGTAAATCACCCAAGCGATGGAAGCCAAGTTTCATGTATGGTGACTGGCTCCATCTGTGAATCCTAGGTAGACCGAAGACTCCGTTGACATCTGCCAACCAAGGGAAAAATCGATAAGAAAGCTGAAGACAAAAAAGAAGAAAGGGAAAATATATATATACACTAAACTACATTAGTATACAAAGAGTTCTACACAAGCTTGGGGCTCAAGCATAATATCTTTTCAAGTAAAGCCCATTTATGGGCTCAACCAACATATTTCCTTCATAATATTCTAATTCATATGCTCCTTTTTCTAAGACATGTCGCACGATGTAGGGACCGTGCCACATGGATTTAAACTTGCCTGTCCCTAGTGGTTCTTTGGATTGATCATATAAGAGGACCAAGTCACCCTCAACGTACAACCGAGGATAGACAAACTTATCGTACTGGACTTTGACACGTCTTTTGTTCACCTCGATAGTTGTAGAGGTGTCTCGACACTGTTCATAAAGACTCTCTAGGTGTACAAGGCATTGCTCGAGATCGGAAGTGTCAGGTAGGAGTGCGACTGCCAATTTAAGAGAAGGGATCTCGCATTCAATAGGTAATATCAACTCCACACTGTGTACTAACTGGAAAGGGGAAAAACCAGTGGCAGTCTTGACCACAGTTTGGTATGCCCAGAGTGCAGGATATAGTATAATGTGCCAGTTGGACTTATTATGGCTGACAATTTTTTGCAAAATGGTCTTGAGAGACTTATTGGTGGCCTCTACTTTCCCATTTTCCTGGGGGTAATAAGGAGAAGAATGACCATGTTTAAACCCCATCTTAGCTGCTAGTTCTTCCATCATTTCATTCTAAAAGTGACTTCCATGATTAGTGACAATCTCACTTGGGATACCGAACCAGACAATAATTTGATTGAAAATGAAGAAGGTGGAAGTATTCCCGCCAAATTTAACTGTAGGCATCACCTCAACCCACTTAGTAAAGTAGTCAACATCCACAATAATGTGTCAATGCCCCCTAGCCGAAGTTGGGTTTCAATCTACAAATTCCACCCCCACTTGGTGGAGGGACCAATGGTAATGACTGGGTGAAGAGAGGCTATATGCGAGCGCATTTTCTAAGTGAACACCTAGCAGGGGTGACAATTCTTAACCGCTTCAACACAATCTTTAAATATAGATGGCCAGAAATAACTGGCTCACAAAATTTTATGGGTTGTCGCAAGCCCGGATAGATGACCACCACAAGCCCCATTGTGGCAATTGTTTAGAACTGACTCGAACTCTCCATCAGTTAAAAAACAACGCAAGATATTGTCTATTCCTCGGTGGTACAAAGTGTCGCCAATGATGGTATAATTCTTAGCTTGGTATCTTACACGCCGTCAATCATCTCGTGAGAGATGTCGAGGGAACTTCAAAGTTTGAATATAGAGAACAATGTATCCATACCATGGGTCGGAATATGAGAGAAGAAAAATGTGTTCATCCACAAACGAATCAACATGGATAACATCCTCATCTAATCGTGGAAAATTGGATATTAATTTTACGAAGAGTAGTGATTTCTTGGATTCCGCAGAAGTGAAATCGAGATCAAATTCTTTTAAAATGACAATCCATTTATTATATTTTCCCCCTATGATATGCCTGGTATGGACGTATTGAAATGAATTGACATCGGCAACCACAATAGTCTTGCAAAGAAATATATAATGACGTAAACATGAGAATAATTAATCTCAGGACCGACTAAGTTTTGACTAAATTAGTAGTTGACGTGCTCGCGGTGCTCATAATCCTTCTAAACCAAAACCATACCAATCGTCTCCTCAGGCGCGACAATATAAAGCAAGTAATCTCTATTGTAGTCAGGAGACTTCAACAGAGGCGCCAATACCAAGGCTTTCTTCAAAGCATTGAAGGATTCTTGGGCTCACTCATCCCATATAAAAGGGGTGTCCTTCTTCAAAAGAAACACGAAACCCTTAGTTATATTGGCATAATTTACTATAAACCGACATAAAAAGTTCGCTTTCCCCTGTAAAACTTGAATTTGTCGAATAGTGTGCAGGGGAGGTAATTGAAGTATTTCCTCAAACTTTAATGGATGCACCATGATCCCAGTCTCAGACACTAGAAATCCCAAAATACAACCATAACTAACGCAAAAGATGCACTTATGAGAGTTCAACTAGATTCTATAGTAACGAAATATTTCAAAAATAAGACGAAGGTGCGTAGTGTGGTCCTCTCTCTTATGAGAGTGAGCAACAAGATCATCAAGGTAAGCTTCGACTATATGCTTAAGATCGTGGGATGAAAAGGTCATAACTCATTGGAAGGTTTCTCTGGCATTTTTAAGACCGAAAGGCATTTTCCTATATGCGAAATTTAGCGCTATAATTTTGGCTTTATCCTTTTCTTTGAGGGATTTCCTTACCCTTTCCTCGGCCTCATTATTTTCTTTCATTACTTCATCCACTTGGCCTTCGGCTTCCTTGTTTTGTTGGAGCATAACATCATATTGTTGTTGTAGTTGACCTATTTCTATTGATATTATGGTAGTTGCGGGAGGTATTTACCTCCACGTGTAAACCTAATGAGAATAGAATATTCTGGGAAGCAAGAAGAAACCCTAATGAGTTGGATAATAACCCTAGAAGACAAGTCAGCTCAAGAGGATAATTTATATTAGGTTATTATCCTCCAAGAGAAGAAGTCAGCGAGAAGAAAATTGAAATATTATATACTAAGTAAATAGGCACCCGGAATGAGAAGTCGCCCAAGCAATTAGCCAGAATTAGTATAAATACAGGAGGCCAGTATTCATTTTGGCAGGTAATTCTTAGAACTGTAGAGCTCACTTGTGTGCACTGCAGTTAGCTAGTTTGTGTGCAAGTTTGGAGGAGAAGCTATCGTTGCAGCTACTGTAGCTAGCAGATTACGTTTTGGCTTGGACTATCTCTTGGTTATGGTTTGGACTATCTCATCAGCTCTTGTTTGGTGCACTATCCTTGGAGAAAGGTGCACTACCCTTTGTTTGGATATCTAGCCTAGGGTTTTCTTCCATAGTGATTCTTTGTCAAGGTTAAGGTGCTCAGAGGGTGGCTTCAGCCTATGGTTGGGTGACAATAGTGATATTTTCTATGGTAAAACGAGCACATCCATCATATTCTAACAGGTTATGGACCCACACCTCCTTCATTCATTCTAACCACTGGAAGGGAGCATATCCATAAGGATATTAAGCTCGTTGAAGAACTGTTGCTAGGGTTTCTAGCAGGAGCAATCACCAAATCATTACCACTAGGGTTACTAGCAGGTGCAGTTGCAGAAACCCTAACCCTCTCGTTGAGGCACCTTATGTGAAGGGATTGACCTAATTTTTGGATAGACCAGTGCGCCCTAGCCTAGCACATCTCCTGGTAGTCTCAGCAAGCCAAGACGTCAAGTTTGAGTTTTGGGTCAAATCTAGGGTTGACCAAGTCAACGCAACCATGACTTACTCTATGAAGTCAGAAAACAAGTTAGATGGAGCTTAGAATAAAGTGTTGGATATCATTGTTGGAAAATATTTAACAGAAAGTGAATGGAAAATATTTAACAGACAACAAATGCTTGTCATTGATGGCAAGTACAACAATGAAGATGGCATGAGTATAGGAAGTTTGTAACAGACAGGAAAATAGAAGATAAGTTCAGGAAGATCGAATGATCGAAGGCAACGCAACCAGGAAAACAGAAGATAAGTTCAGGAAGATCGAATGATCGAAGGAAACGCAACATTGATCGAATGATCGAAGGCCCGTAAATTTTGAGAAGCATTTCTGATCGTTGGATCCCATTCAAAATTCCAGAAAGAACGAGGGCCGTCAGATCTGAATGTAGACAAGAAGAGCACTAAAGAGGAGGACATATCTCAGACATTAGATCCAAGCACAGGACCCGACCATCGTTGGATCAAGGAGAACCTACACACTTTTTAAAGTACAAGGAGAAGCGGGCATACAAAATTCCGAAAGAAGGAGGACCATCCATTTACGGGTAGGACATGTGGGGATAGATCGTCATTTCACTGACTGGAGAGTCAAAGGAACAGGGTTCCCTAACCTCTTGAAATCGAGATTTAATCTGAGCCGTTAGATCAAGGTTGAATCTGGACCGTTGATCCAACTCCATTACGTAGTTTCGTGGATCGGGACTTTGAAGTGACAAAAACACTGAACATAAAGAATGTCAAAATCGCTATTCAATCACAGTCGTTAAATCAAGATCATATCTGGACTGTTGATCTAACTCCATATTGGAGTTTCGAGAATTGCGACATGGAGAGGCAAAGAAAACACTGCAACAAGAATGTCAAAATTGTGATATGTGAAATCGCGATTCAATCTCAGTCGTTAAATCAAGATCAGATTTGGACCGTTGATCTAACTCCATATCGGAGTTTCATGAATTGCGACATGGAGAGGCAAAGAAAAAAATGCAACAAGAATGTTGAAATCGCGATATGCGAAATCGTGATATGAAAAATCGTGATTCAATCGCAATCATTGAATCAAGATTAGATCTGGACCATCGAATCATAGAACATGTGGCAAGCGATCAAAATTTCGCTGACTTGGGGTCAACGGGCATAGTGTTGAAATTCACAAAATGAGAAATCGCAAAAGCGCTTTATGCATAAGCGCGTGCTCATAGCCATTGATCACATCGATGGAAGATGGAGGTAGAAGCTAGAGGTGCTAAGCTTGGCCACAGAAATGTCAAAATGAATGCAAGATCTCATGAAGCCAATCCAACGGTGCAGGTAAATTTGAACAAAGATCGGAGGGTTATTTTTCTCTCTCACAGTTAACTCCTCAGTTATGAATCTATTAGCGAAACGGACTCATGATTGCCAATCAGTTGACGTTTCAGTTGCTCGGACAATTGTCTTTCTTTTGCCTAAGGAAATGTGAAATGGAACCGTCGGGGGTGTGTGTATAGAAGAAAATGAGACAGATTGTGTGAGGTTGGTTGTTCTGTATGAAAAATGAATGAAATTGTAAGAAGGGAAAATCATAGAATGTGCAGTGTGAGATTGAGAATATGCACAGTGTGAGATGAAACTCAGAGAAGAGTAACAGATGATGAAGAAAACTTGAAGCAGAGAATAATAACAGAACAAGTTGAAGCAGAGCAGAATGACAGAACAAGTTGATGCAGAGAATACCTACTGAACAAACAAAGGAAGAGAAGAATTGCAGAACAGTTAGAAGAAGACCAGATTTACAGCACAAAGAAAGATTGGTAAGAATTGATTTATCTGCGTAGTTGACTATTTATTTATTCATTCATATTCTAGGGAGGTTGGGAGGTGCTCGGGAGGACTGTTGTCCTCAGAGGTTCAA